>BJCO01763656.1:0-16676 GCA_018326465.1 Flaveria floridana | reverse complement strand
TATGCTCCTCCTCAGGTACAACAGCCCTATTTGGGCGTATGGGCACCCTTCAGTCGCATGGCCTCCATGCGACTGAACATCATGCGAATGGACCAATACGGATGAACACCAATGCGGATGAACACCTAATCGTGCGAATGGACCTCATGCGGTTGAACACTATATGAATGGACCTTATGCGAATGGACCTCATGCGGTTGGACTTAATGCGGATGAGTACTTATGCGACTGGGCTCTCAGTCGCATGGCTCCCCATGCGACTGGCCCTCCAGTCGTGCGACTGAGCTTCAATCGTGCGAATGAACTTCAATCGCACTCCATTCGGCCTTATGGCCTCTAGTCGGTCGCCTATCCCTAACTGATGCAGAATGCAGTTCATCCCGAACCCAATCTGCCATTTTTGACCTCCAAGCTCATCCAAACCCATTCTAAGCCCAAATCAACCATGCTAAACCTTAGGAATGCATACCACAACACTATTCCAGCACACACAAGCCTGGAAACAAACTCCAAACGCATCATACGCAAACACATTCAAATGGGTCAAACACACGCACATACAAAAATGGGTTTACTATGTGTTCCAGCCCAAAATCAGTTGAAAACGAGTAAAATAGGGGTCCTAGAACTCACACAAACTACACCAAAAAGAAGAGCTTCGTTTAGACCCGCTACGCGACAATTTCTAAGCATGAACCCACTCGAACCAGGCCTTTTTCTCTCTTTTTCTCCCTTTCTTCTTCTCCTCTCTTTCTTTGTTAAAATATGGGTGTGGGGAGAGGGTAAGGGCTGCCCTCTCCCTTCAAATATCCCCATTTACCCAACTTTCTTGTGTTGGCGAGTTTGGTCCCCCGACTTTGAACTTTATTTATGTTTCTTCCTTTGTCGACTTCAAGGAAAATATCCGGGTGTTACACAAGCCTTTCATTCGTTCATTCATTCATTAATGCATGCATTTATCATGTTCCTCTTTCATTATCTTCCACTTTAACTTACATAATACTTTCATTTCATTCATTAACGTAACACATAAAGTCACGAGAAAGATAAACATACATCATAACAAGGAACATCATCATACACAGATAGCATCATCCTACAGGGCAACATCATACATACATAACATACATCATGCATAATCATGAAACATCATCATCATCTTGCCCAACATAACCACTAAGGCCTCAACAGTCATCATACATGAACTTATGGGAACTTCCACGTCAATACTTACATCTGCACTTTCCCCCGAAAAGTCAGTAATTAAACTACGTTTTTCCTCGGGTACACAAGTCCTACATGGGCGTATGGGCACCCTTCAGTCGCAGGGCCTCCCATGCGACTGAACCCCATGCAAATGAACACCAGGCGATTGAGCCTCATGTGAATGGGCATCCGTGCGAATGAACACTATGCGAATGGACCTCATGCAGATGGGCTCAATGCGAATGAACACCTTATGCGGACGAAACTAATACGGATGAGAACTTATGTGAATGGGCCCTCAGTCGCATGACTCCCCACGCGACTAGCCTCCAATCGTGTGAATGAATCTTAATCGTGCGAATGAACCCCCAATCGCACCTCATTCGGCCGTATGGCCTCCATTGGGTCGCCTAGCCCTAACTGATGTAGAATGAAGTTCATCCCGAACCCAATCTATCATTTTCGAGCTCCAAGCTCATCCAAACCCATTCTAAGACCAAATCAACCATCCTAAACCTTAGGAAGCATACCACAACACCATTTAAGCCATGCAAGCCCAGAAACAAACTCCAAACGCATCATATGCAAGCACATACAAATGGGTCAAACACACACACACACATAAAACAGGTTTTCAGATGTGTTCCAGCCCCAAAATCGACCAAAAACGTGTAAAAGATGTGTTCCAGCCACCACCACTACCGCCCTCTCATCATATAACCTCCCTGCCAAATCCACCGCCGACCTAAACGTGCTCGATCTGGCAACGATCATATGCCTGCGAATATCCGCTAGCAAACCCTGAATGTACCTCTTAATCTTCTGTGACAGAGGCGTCACCTGATCTGACACCAGACATGCCATCTCGTTGAACTTCTTGGTGTACTGCTGATGTGTCATGGTTCCCGGTAAGGACAGAACTCCTCAATAACCAACTTCTTCATCTCCGACCATCTCATTCTCCCAGTAGCCCTACTACCCTCGGCTTGGACTATGTTGTCCTACCAGCATAAAGCCGAGTCCACAAAAGAATAGGCAGCAAACTTCACTTTTTCGTCATCCCGGCACTCGCTGATATTCAGTACAACTTCCATTTCTCTCACCTATCGGTGAGCAGCAGCAGCAGTGCCATTTCCATCAAAAGTAGGGGGCTTGCATCGTTGAAATGCCCCAAAGTTACAGCCTCATACTGCCTCCGGTACAGGCTAATCTTCTTCCTCTTCTTTATCATTGGAGAGAACTATTTTAGGCTCTGGTTGCTCCCGTCCTCCCGAGGACCTGTTCCTCTCTTGTCTTTCCCCTTCCCGTATTGCCTTAATCACTTCGGTCACCACAAACGGTAAGATTGTCTGCATGATCTGATGCACTTCTTCAACCACCGCCTCTTTCATCGAGTCCCTCAAGTTTGCACTCTCATCACCACCCTCCGGATGAGGGGTCTCGGGTTCTTCATGAACCACCTTTTCAACTCTAGGCCTTCCTCTTTTGGGTCACGGTTCAGCAGCCGGCCCACCACGACATCCACCCCTCGAAGCTTTAGAAGATCTACCATCGGCCATCCTCTAACACACACTGAAAGATTCAAACACCAACACGGTCATTCAACGGAACAGCTCAGTTTATATCAAGTATAGTAAGTCCCTAATTACAGTGGCCCATTGTGATTAGCCACTTACTTTACTCTTTATATCCCGAGCATTACCTATCCTGACTACATGAGTATCTAAATCTACAAGCAGCACATAAACCACATAACATGTGCACATAATACCGGTTAACATTACGAAAATACCCGATGGCACGCAACTACTCGTACTGGCATCCCTTCCCCTTCCGTCCCATTTTCAGTATAATTTAAGGTTTATTTTGATAAATTACCCGTTTCACTTAAACTTTGGCTCTAATACCAACTTGTAAGGCCCCGTTCCCGGGACGCTTACAGCTGGTAGATCATCACACATAAAACATACATTCTCATTTCATTATAAAGGCTTTTTCAAAATAATACATCATTAATATGTTACAAAATACATTGTTGCATTACATCACAAAAGCATTATACGAATGGATGCCATCCAAAAAAGCTGAGTAGTCGCCCCGTGCCATCCTCAGCAACCATTACCTGCCAACTGGAAACACATAAAAGTCAGCGTTGCTGAGTGAGTTCTAGCTTTATAATAAAACATACTTTTCTTTAGTTAAAACCGTTCTTCACTTTCATGCGATCATATATTATACGTACATATAGATAATATCATTATTATCTTCATCATTCATTCATTCATTCAATCATTCTTTAACTTTCGTTCATTCATCGTACGTTCTTATCATTCATATTCTTTCATCATTACCTCTGTTCTTTCCATCAAACCATAAACCTTACCTTTCTATTTCCTGGTACTGGACCTAGGCCTATATAGACCTTCTATAACGGTGCACCGCACCTCTGGCCACAGTACCTAAGGTGAAGTTTAGGTGTACCATTGCCATGTGCAATACCCTTCTGTTCCTGGTACTGGACCTAGGCCTATCATAGACCTTCTATAACGGTGCACCACACCTCTGCCCACAGTACCTAAGGTATGCATTAATGGTTCTATACAAATGGTCAATCACAAAGAAAGACCCCGATGTGCATCCTCCCAAGGCAGCAAACCCACACAGCATTGGGCTAACACCTTTCAATGGCGTGTCCCTTCCGAGTCTGTTGCGACAGCAGGGTCGCTCACCTCATACATTTGCTTGCAATCCTTTCATTCGTTCATTCATTCATTAATGCATGCATTCATCATGTTCCTCTTTCATTATCTTCCACTTTACGTTACATAATACTTTCATTTTAGTCATTAATGTAACACGTAAAGTCACGAGAAAGATAAACATACATCGTAACAAGGAACATCATCATACACAGAGAGCATCATCCTACAAGGCAACATCATACATACATAACATACATCATGCATAATCATGTAATATAATCATCATCTTGCCCAACATAACCACTAAGGCCTCAACAGTCATCTTACATGAACTTACGGGAACTTCCACGTCAATACTTACATCTGCACTTTCCCCCGAAAGTCAGTAATTAAACTACGCTTTTCCTCGGGTACACAAGCCCTACATGGTCGTATAGGCACCCTTCAGTCGCAGGGTCTCCCATGCGACTGAACCCCATGCGAATGAATACCAGGCGATTGAGCCTCATGCGAACGGGCATCCATGCGAATGAACACTATGTGAATGGACATCATGCGGATGGGCTCAATGCGAATGAACACCTTGTGCGGATGAAACTAATGCGGATGAGCACTTATGCGAATGGGCCCTCAGTTGCATGACTCCCCACGTAACTGGCCCCCAATCGTGTGAATGAATTTCAATCGTGCGAATGAACCCCCAATCGTACCTCATTCGGCCGTATGGCCTCCATTCGGTCACCTAGCCCTAGCTGATGCAGAATGCAGTTCATCCCAAACCCAATCTATCTATTTCGACCTCCAAGCTCATCCAAATCCATTCTTAGCCCAAATCAACCATCCTAAACCTTAGGAATGTATACCACAACACCATTCAAGCACACGCAAGCCTGGAAACAAACTCCAAACGCATCACACACAAGCACATACAAATGGGTCAAACACACACACACATAAAATGAGTTTTCAGATGTGTTCCAGCCCCAAAATCGACCAAAAACATGTAAAAGAGGGGTCCTAGAACTCACACAAACAACACAGAGAAGTAGAGCTTCGATTTGACCCGCTACTCTTAAATTTTCACGCTCGAATCCACCCGAACCAAGCTTTTCTCCCTTTTCTCCCTCTCTTCTCCCTCTGGCTGAGTTTTTGCAAGAATGGGGAGGGTGTGGGCTGCCCTCCCCCTTTTATACCCCCACTCATCCAAATTTCTTCCCGTTTTGGCAAGTTTGGTCCTCGACTTTGGACTTTATTTCTTCTCTTCTTTCGTCGGCTTCAAAGAAAATATCCGGGCCTTACATAATACTTAACAATAATTAATAATAGGTGTTTGAATGATTGTTGCTTCATCCGTTGGAACCTTTGTTCATCTACTCCTACTATCAATCAAGAGAGTTTCGTGGCCCCTTTTTATGTTGATTTAGTACTTCAATTATTACAAACTTAGGGGAAAAGTATGCTCACCCTTTTCATGCTGTACAACTCATATTCTTGGAATTATCGTGTTACTGTTTTGTAAGTCTTTATCTAATACATGCATGAGTTTGCTGTGTGGTACTTGATTCATAACTATTTAATTCCAGTTTTGGAACCGACGGATAGGTATTGGTAGTACTATTGGGTTGACACCCCCACCCTCGTTTGTTGGTATACTAGTTAGTACCAACAGTGGCCAGGAACGGGCCCTAGGGTGAATATATTTCGACAATATCTATGTGTACATTGTAGGTATAGTTGTGATACTCTTGTTGCCATATGATTTTGCTTACTTATAACTGTAATCACGATGTTCCGTAAAACTATTACACAGCATCAATTTTGTTTACTATTAAACCTGCCAACTCACCAATAATTATGTTGACCATTTTGAGCATGTATTTTCAGGTGATACAATTAACTGAAGATTCTAGGAGTGCGGCCTTAGTGGAGACCCTAGGATGCTTTTTTGAGACTATACAATACTTGACATGCATTACTTGACATTGTTCGTCTGATTACACATTATTATACTTTTGGATACTTGTTCCCGGGTTGTGGGAAATTTCATTGCATTGTTAATACTTATGGCTATGTTGTCGTGGTTATTGACTGGACACGACACAAGTCTCCTTTGTGTCGGGTGTCGTCATGACACGTTATTCATTCTATACATACCTATTTTGCATCTCTATTGATTACAATGCGTTATGACGATCCCGTCTTGTTACATCCTCGTGTTTCCACTCTTAGTAGGGGTGTGACAAGCCTCCATCCCCTCATTTGCAACCCTAGCCCCCAAGCTTCTAGAGAGAGAGTAGAGAGAGAAAGTAGAGAGAAAGTAAGGAAAACTCAAGGATTTAGTGTGCTATTATGGAAGGTATTGAAGATCTGCAAGTTGGAGCTTCAAACCATAAGAAAGGAGCAACAAATCAAGGTAAGAATCGTCCTCTAAACACCTCCGTAGAACATATCCGGATTTCTAGGGTTTTGGGTTCAAAAGTTTCAAAGAATCATATAATGGTCACATTTTTACGTATGAAAATGTGTAAAAAGGTTAGATATAGTTTCATGGATGATAAACCAAGGATTTGGACGTAAAAGGTTAAGATTTTGGGTTAAAACCGGGCTGGTTCGTCATTTTTGCACGTCCAGCGAAACTGTAAATCCGATAAGCGAAACTGTAAGCCCGATCAGTGAAACTGTGGACTCATCCACCGAAACTAAGAGAATTCCCAGGGAAACTACAGTTTCTCTAGTAATTTCGCTAGTGCCCTAGTTGACCAGCAGAACCTGCGATCCTAGGAAATTCCAACGAAAGTTGGGCGCACCTGGCAGCGAAACTTTCATGCGAAGATGCTGGGCAAAACTGGCAGCGAAACTACCAGCGAGCCTTCCAGTGAAACTGCCAGCGAGCCTACCAGCAAAACTACCAGCGAATCTGCCAGCAAAACTGTCAGCGAAACTAGCAGCGAAATTGCATAGAAATGACCTATTTGAGTGTTTAGTTATGTGCAGGCTGTGTAGTGCGAATCTAGCCTAGGAAGCGGACTTATGTGCAGGCTGTGTAGTGCGAATCTAGCCTAGAAAGCTTAGTCGTGAAACTATATACTTTGACCAGGTGAGTTCTAGATCCCCTTATTTAAAAGTTTTTCCATGTTTTTGGGGCTATTATGCATAGTAAACCTAAGGTTTTCAAGGTAAAGATTTCAAGAGGTTTTAACAAGAAAATAAATTTTCCTATAAGAAAATATGCTATATAAAGCCCGGCCCCAGCCAGGGGCATTGCCCCTTGAACCCCACTAGGGGCTGCTTCCCCTAGAACCCCGCTATTAGGGGCTGCCGCTCCCGAACCCCCGCTGTCCCACGGAGGGTCGGTTATACGGTGTTATGCTATTCTGTCTTCCCGATTATAGTTATGCTCCATGGGAAATTGTACTTGATATGTTGCATACTTAGTAAGTACAGTATTATATATTAAAGTGGAAGATAAAACTAATGAAAAGTGGAACTAAAGTAATGTTACCTCCGGGCCCGTATGATGATGAAAAGTCTTGCAAGTACTATGATGGACTTCACTTATGTGGGTCTAATGTATGATGATGGATCCGTATTCATAAGCAGGCCATGTGCCTTGAAGTGTGGATCAACTGTCGGGGGTTAGCTACCACGTTTATGTGTATTGACAGGGATCGACATTCGTTGTCGATCGACAGGGGGCTCTTGCTCTGTGCAATCTCGTTTAAGATGAAGTTGAAGATAATGAAAGAATGAAAGAAAGATAATGAACATGTCTAATGATGTGATACGTCGCAAGAAATGTTTTATGTTATGATGTATGCGTGATCACTAAAAGGAATAAAAGTACATATTTTATTATTTTACTTAAAACTAGATCATTAAAAGGAATAAAAGTACATATTTTATTATATTACTTAAAACTAGGACTCACTCAGCAAAGCTGACTTTTATGCATAATAGTTGGCAGGTAAAGGCTGATGCTTAGGATGGCACAGAGCTGGAAGCTACTTGGCGTTCAATGAATGGCATCCATGTTTATGAAATCATTTTCTTTGTTGGAAAAGTACAATGTTTTATTTTATTTTGAGACAAATGTATAATTACTATATGACCTACAAGTTTTAAACGAATGTTTATTTAATTCCACTGCAATGTTTTGTTTATAAAGTGATCTTATTCTATGATTAACCAACTGTGAGACTTCCGAAAACGGAGCCTTACAAGTAGTAGTAGTAGTAGTAGTAGTAATAATAATAATAATAATTACTATTATTATTATTATTATACTATATATGTATATATATATATATTATATGCACCGATCCATGAGCCGAGATCGAACCAAGCTAATCATGGCTCCACTTCGGCTCATTTAGAATTCAAGCCAATCCAAGCCGGCTCGCTTAGATACGGGCTTTTTTCGAGCTTTTCTCGAGCGAATTTCGAGCTGTGAACTTTTTGTACAGCCCTACCACACACGCGTTTCCGTCACCAATCCTTCCATGTTTTGGAATGCAAGATTTGGATTGTCATCAAAGTCTACAAAACTATAAACACTACTTGGTAGGCGCTGTTTGATCAAAAATATAAAATTTAAGTTAACGTATACGAAAATATATAGTAGAAAATCAATAATCAAATCAGTTTCACATTTTTACCAATAGCTTCCGGACTTTCTTTGTATAGTTCACCTCCAAAAGCTCCTCAACATCATCTTCCTCATTGAACATCTCATTCTGCACATCCTTCAACTACTCACCCTCTTCCCCATCCACCATTTCATCATCATCTTCATTAACCTCTTGCTCCATATCCTACTCCAAATCTGAAACATCATCACCTACACCATCGTAACTGTCATCTTCAAGATTTATGACAGGAACAGAACTTGTATAGCCTAAATCATAAATACAAAACAATAAAATATGTTTAGTAGGAAATTTTTTACATAACTATCATCTAATCAAAATAATGGGTAAATTACATGAAGATGATGAAGAGATTGTAACATAAAAATAGATTTACAAAAACAAAAATAATCATAATCTTGAAATCCGACATCATCATCGACATCTTCGTCAATAGCCTTACCCTTTCCTTTCATGGTATTGCCAGGTGTATCCACAAACCATTCCATTTCAACCATTTCATCCAAATCATCATGAGAATGATTACCTGAATTATGAATTATGTTAAACATTAATAAAATATTTAAACAGATGAACAAATGTCATTGTCTACCTTCATTTACATGCATCTCAACATCATTCTTTGTTGACTCAATTTTCGGGTTTACAACCTCAATGCAGTTTGGTCGGTATATTGTTAGGACCGTTTTCGTATGGAGTACTAACTGATTCTGTGTGAGACCAAATCAAATAGTGTGTAATTCTATTTGATTGGCGATCCAATCAGTGAGAACGACAACCTGATCAATCTAACGATTAAACAAACGTTAAGAAAGACTTGGAATCGATCAGGAACGAACTATAAAGTTGGATGGACGAACTGGCACGCTCTGGACGGTTTGGGTATGATAGTATTCGAAGTTTTATGTTTTTCCATGAATTATGTGGTATTATAGGTTTTCAGTATTCAGTCGTACGACTGAGCCATTAGCGTGGTTCAGTCGTGCGACTGACTCATGCGTTTGACTCATACGCATGACTGAAGGTTCAGTCGTACGACTGAGTCAATCTTATGTCTCAGTCATACGACTGATCCAGTCACCTGGTTCAGTCGTGCGACTTGTCCATAAGTATGGTTCATTTGTGCGTATGGTCCATAAGTATGGTCCATTAGCATGAATAACCACCCGACTAAGTTGAACACATTT
This sequence comes from Flaveria floridana, assembly GCA_018326465.1. Classification (NCBI taxonomy): domain Eukaryota; kingdom Viridiplantae; phylum Streptophyta; class Magnoliopsida; order Asterales; family Asteraceae; genus Flaveria; species Flaveria floridana. The sequence continues at coordinate 6,935 of BJCO01763656.1, read as the reverse complement.
CTGAGTCATTACTGACTTAGAACTATGTACAACAACCTCAAATATATGTAATGTTCATACATATGAGTAATACTAAATACAATAAGAATATGATATAATCAAAGACACATAAACATCAAAACACATATCTTATTTCATTAATCACTTGCTTTACATATGTGTAATAAATGAAAGACATTTACATTAAAGTACATAAACTAGGAACATAGTGTATCAACAAACTCCCCATTGGACCTAGTTTATCCTATTGTCTAACATTCTTCACATGTTCTTGAAATTTCTTGTACTTCTCCTCTTTAGTGACTCCCACGTGTATCTCAAAAGCGAAGCAGAGTCGTATAACGTGTTGGGACTGGAGAGCTTGTACAATATCTTACGTATCATAGAACAGTGGCCACTTGTATAATGTATAAACGTCATTAGCTGACAAGTTAGTGAGCAAAATTGGGTCAAATAATCTGATAGTCTCTATTTTTCCTTCTCTGTTCAAAACTATTACAGCTTCCCTCATCCTTCAATCATAATACCACCATTTGAAGTATGGAGTGAACTCCTGAGGCATCTCCCATAAAGGGATCTTAGACATCGTGCACGGGGGACTCCACTTCAACACAACCTTAGGCCTTCCAGTGATAAGGTCAACTTCAGTCTTATGAATAAAGCTCTTAGGTTGTTGCGGTCTGAAGTTTACCCATCTGGTGTGGTATTCTTTCTTCAACGCCATCTCAAACCATCCCGACATCTTCCTCGGGTTGGCATACAACAGATCTAAACAAGCCAATCTGTTTAACTCAAAACAAGGGAGAGTCTTCAGATCATGTGGATATCTAAAGTACTCAATCCCTATCTCCTGTTTCACTGCATACACATCAATATCCTCAAAGTAAGGCCAACTAATAATCTTGCCTGACACCTTCTAATGTCTCTTAACTCTTTACAATTTGGTGTAGGCATTTAGCTTTGGAGGATCACGTTGAGCTTTCATCTCTATCAAACATACATCCCATTCAGCTTTCTTTAGATCAACATCAGCATTTGTAGCTTGGGCTTTACCTTCAATCTATTCTTTCTCTATAGCTTTCTCTTCCAGTTTGTCAAATGTATCACTGCCAAATGTTTCACCCAAATCAGGGATAACATCGCCATCATGGTTAGTGTACTGAGGATAATGATCTGACGTGACATCCTCTATCTCAATTTCATCCACTCCTTGTAGCTCCTCCTCCCTCACAACATCGACTTCCGGAGCATCTTTCACAAGCTCATCAGAATTTAGTCGAAACATATTAGCGAGCTACTCGTCTGTCAGGTCATGGATAATCTCTCCTTCCTCTAGAGTGTAACTCACAGACCGTCTCACAATCCCTTATAAATTAAAAATCAAAGTGAGTTGAGTCTTGATTTGCTAAAGGGGAGCGACATCATAATCATCGGTCTGTTGAGTTTCATTTGTTTGATTAAACAATCAACAATGCACACATTAATTATTAATCCAATCATTAAACATAAAGTATCATTAATTACATTATTGTAACACATAATTCAAGTACAAAAGGTTTCAAATACATAAACATATTAATCATTACTTTTTTCTTGATCTTATGGCTCGTCAGCTTGAGGTGCTAAGGACGAGGCTCCTTGATCTTGATTTCTTTTGATGCGCCTCTCCCTTGCTGATTAATTTGAGGCTGATGCAGTTGCATCACCTGCTGGATCTTCCTCCTCATCATCATCATCCCTTTTCCCCTTTCCACTCTCATCATCACTTGAATCATCATCATCATTACCATCATCATCTCCATCTCCCTTAATCTTCAAAGGCTTACCCTTAGTTCCCTTCAGCCTCAACATTATCTTCTTGTTCTTTATCTCCAACTCCTCAATCCTTTTGGCGGATGCAAGCACTAGGTCATTTTGAGCTTGCAGGGCATTATGAGCTCGAACTAAAGCTCTCTCATGGGCTTCATTCTTCTCAGTGAGCTAGGCAATCTGTTTGCCTTGTGCTGCATTTACTGCCATCAGTTGGTTCATCTGGTTGGCTCTAAGATCATCCGTAGCACACAGCTTAAGCACTAGTCTGTTTAGGCTCGCCAACTATTCCTCTAACCTAACGGTGGGTAGAGTAGTGCCCTGTGGAGGTGGGATCTGGGTGGATGTTTCGGCTTGGGGAATGTGAGATGTAGTAGTGGATGTGGTGTAGATGGGTGTAGGAATGGGAATGGATTGTGGAGGGACGGTTTTAGGTATGGTGGGTGAGGAAGATGTGGCTATATGAGTGGTGGATGGTATGGTAGTGGTGGTGGCTGGGATGGAAGTGGTGGTAGTGGAAGAGGTAGTGGCAGTGGTGGTAGTAGTGGCTATGGTGGTGGAAGATCTAATCAGTACAATCCTCTGTCTCATCCCCTTCTTGCCATAGGGTTGGGCCATCCTTTTTCTTCCTAGACCCCTTTGCAGTCGAGGCTCCCCCTTGGCTGATAGGCTGGTCGGGTGTGTATGTTGGATCTGTGACATCAGTGTCAACACCCTCAGCACCAACTTGGCGTTCACTAACCGCCTCTATCCCTTTCTCGGCAGCCACAACCCGGCTGCCGACTCTCCTGGTGAGAGGCTCCTCATTAGAATCATCATCTTCATCTATCAGGAAGTCTTGGTGGATGGCAACTTGCTCAGATCCACCAGGAGCTGAGGAACCACTCTACTGAGGTGGTGGGGGAATTGTAGACGTGTCAATGGCTCTTGATTGACTAGAGCCCTTATCTCCACCACCTTGACCATGATCCTGGTCATCATCATCGTCTTTGTCATCATCATTAATCATGATAGGCTCAACATCAGAGTCGCTGTCATCATGGTGCCACTTCTTTCTGGCTGGCGCGACATAGTCGATGTTGTCCAGATGACCAAATAACCTCCTAACCGGGGGCTTCACCGGCTCACCCCGATACACCTTCATCCTGCCTAATGTGGTGTCATCCATAACCTCTAATGACACCTCATTATCCTTTAGCTTGGGTAGGTGAGGTAGCTTCTCGTCAATAATCAGCTGTAAAAACCTAGGATACATGCAGAATCCCTCCTTCCCTTTAGCCTCGATGTTCTCCCTCATGTAGTTAAAGAACATCTGAGAGAAACCGAACAGGTTGTTGAGCACCAATGCAACAAACACATTCTGGATTTGGTCGCTCATCTCATCAAAACCACTACGTCAAGAGGCTATGCACTTGAGGATCACATGTGCTAAATACTTAAACAGCGGGCACATGTTGATCTTGTTGAGCACGCCGGCATTGATGTCGTCGGCGTACTTGATCCTTAGGAAGCATCCCCTCACAATCATTGGATGCAGCTTGGTGGGATAGTCTGAGTCATCTCCCAGATCCAAGACTCACCTCAAGTCATCCTCCCCTACGTCTATAGCCTCTCCAAATATAGAACTCCGAATCTAGAAAGGCTCAACGGAGCGATCTACAACAGCATTCACCCAGGATGCCTTCTGTAATGAGCGGTAAGGTGTGCAGGGAGTAGATATGCAACGGTGTATCCTCGATCGGCATAAAAACTCAATGATCCCGACAAAATCTGATGCGTTCCGAGACGTGGTATTGAGATAAGCACATATGTTGTGCTTAGTGCTCATTGTCCATCTATCAGCCATTTTACTGCAATACACACAACACACATGTTAGATCCATTCACAAGAAAGAATGTTTGAACTTGAACATATCATATCAACCTGGTTCAATCGTACGATTGAACCATACGACTGAACTCAGTCGTACGATTGAGCCTCCGACTGAGCTTAGTCGTGTGCCATGACATGCGGTTGAGTCAGTCGTGCTACCGAGTTACCGATTGATTCAATTGTGCTATTGAATCATGCGTCTGGCTCAATCGTGCGACTGAAGTTCATGAACATGTCCATTCGCATGTATTCTGTGCAGGTCAGAGAATTTGAATCTTTGTCAAAAGAATCATATTCACTTCAATATTAGATCCATTAGATGCGCCAAGGCATGCTGTAAAACCGGTTATCTTTTAAGTTTACTTTTAAGTCCATTTAATGTCTAATTTTGAGTTATTTGTTTCGGTTTGAGTCTAAGATCGTTCGGATAGGTTTGTTTGATTTTAAGTTCGCATGTGTCACAATTTCGTTTACACAGTACCTGTATATGAATGTAAATCGGTTAGTAAGGAGATATTAATGGAAGTCACACGAAAAAATTTGAAAAAGAGTGTCTTTAGTAATCAGTAGTTTGAGAGCGTTTGAAGTCAAGTGTAGGGCTACGACCGACTGCGCCCCCTTTTTTATACTGATTTGAGTTTCAGTCGTGCAACTGGTCCCACTAGGACGGTTCATACGTGCGACTGAGGTTCAATCGTACGACTGACTCATACTCCCTTTTCCAATCATGCGATTGGTTCATTCTAATGCTTCCAATCGTACGACTCGGCCTCCTTATGGTTCAGTCGTGTGATTGAGCTATACTTGTGGTCCAATCATATGACTGGGCCATACTTATGGTCCATTCGTGCGATTGGCTCATCCTCATGATCCAATCGTGCGACTGGCCCATACTTATGATCCAATAGTGCGATTGGGTCATTGTGGTGAGTGTGACTTAGTTTGTTCCATTTATTCATATACTCGTCATTGATATATTACATTTTGACCTTTAATCATCTCAGACATGATCCTTTTAACTGAAAACTTTTGATCACCTCAGACGTGATCCTTTTACATTAGAGCCGTTTGAGCACCTCAGACGTGATCCTTTTAAATGAAACCTTTTGATCACCTCAGACGTGATCTTTTTACATGAAAACCTTGTGATCACCTCAGACGTGATCTTTTTACAGCTCAGAAACAGGATTTTGTCAGATAATGTTCGGTTCGATTTGTGACATCCACAAATTTCATCTTGTTACATAGTTCGACACCGACTCAACACAGACAACTAAAAAAAACTTTAATTAAACTGAAAGAAGACATATTTTTGTGTTTTTCATTTGAGGAGGGTTGAAAACTTTTAAATATCACTTAACAGATTTCTTCCCCTGAGCAGAACAGCTTCAAACATTTTCATCATACCTAGAAAGATTCATATGGAATCATACAGGCATAAACATAATCATTTGGGACTAGTTATATTTATTTTAATAACAGAGAACGTTATATTTACCCATCACAGAATCTTATTCATCTAAGAGTCAGGAGCACTAACAGGAAATCATGCTAGAGTTGTAATGTAGCACACATTGATTTTGACCATCGGAGAATGCAGCCACGATGATTATCAGTATATTTTTCCACCTAAATCCATACACAGATTTTTGACACACATTGGTGATTATTTAGGTTTATTATTTCAACAAGCATTTGTGGATCCCACACTTATATGGTAATCAACTTTCCTCAGGAGATTTTGAGCGGTCTACAGGTTTTTGACAAGAAGAAACTATTCTAAGAGCGTACAAAGAGATGTCAAGCCTCAGGTCAGTGCCATCACACAGCAGAGAGGCGCAAACAACAATGAATTCTAGAATATTTAGGTTGCGCTTATCCTCAGGTCAGTGCCATCACACAGCAGAGAGACACACAACCTATCTTCTTTTTAGAGCAATTTTATTTTACATATAACGCACCAACAACATTTGTCGTTAGCTTGATTGCATTTCATTTTTTTCCATGCGCTTTGCTCGTTTTCATGGTCGTCCGCACACATTTGTGGCGTTCATTTTGCTCCTCACTCCTTATTTGAAATACGTTGATTGTGTTAACCAGGGATAAGATGGAAACCCACAGCCTGTTGAATGATTTAGTGTTAATTCGTTTACCAATGAATTCTACTAGTCTATTGTGCTGAATCTACTGACACATCATATAATGGACTAGCAACCCCTAGATCTACTTTCTTTATGTAACCACAGTAAATGACTAGCTTACTATCATTTTTCAACTTATTTGGCTTTGACTTCTCAGACTTAAAATTCTCTGTAATTTTTAATATAACATTGTAAAACATTTAAATCCTTTTGATGTCCCAAACAATTAGATCCCTGTGTACTATCATTCTCCATAATATTGAATCAATTTCACAGATTTGATATCTTTGCTTTATAGCTTATCTGCCCGCCCCCTCCCCTTTTTAAGTAATTAAATACTAACTCTTGAAACTAAAACTATTCTCCCCCTAAAACTCTCAAACCAAAAATCTTTCTGTGTTTTTGAAATTTTAAAGACAGAAAAAATAAAATAAAGAAAATAAAATTAAAAAATAAAACATAAAGACGGACTATGAACTTGATTCGTCTGGAATCACATCATCTTTCTTTTTAACACCATTAACCTCTAATAGATAATGAAAGCGAGGTTTATCAAAAGCTTTTGTGTAGAGTTCGGCGCGTTGGAAATCCGTGTTAATTTTAACAACATCGATTAATTGTTTTTCAAAACAGTCACGTATAAAGTGATATTTAATTCCGATGTGTTTAGTTTTAGGGTGTTGGACCAAATTTTTAATGACAGCAATAGCAGCATAATTATCAACAAATATAGGGGTGTTAGAGAATTTCAAACCGTAGTCTCGCATTTGCTGTTGAATTCAGATGATTTGCGAACAGCAAGTTGCAGCAGCAACGTATTCAGCTTCACATGTTAACAGAGCAACAGACGTTTCTTACACTGCCAGGTGACTAATCATCTTCCAAAGAACTGACAGCCTGTAGATGTTGACTTGTAATTCATCTTGCAACCACCATAATCTGAGTCACTATATGCTGTTAGCTCAAAGTCATCATCATGAGGATACCACAACCCAAGCGTTGGAGTACCCTTCAGATAACGAAAGATCCTTTTTACCCCAATCAGATGATTTACTTTTGGTTTTGCCTGATATCTGGAATAGAGACACGTGGCGTACATAATATCAGGACGA
>BJCO01763628.1:0-12793 GCA_018326465.1 Flaveria floridana | reverse complement strand
TTCGGGGTATTGTACATGTCACCGAATGTAATGAACGTACGAATGAATGTAATGAACGTATGAATGAACGCAACGAACGTACGGATGAATGTAATGAATGTATGAATGTATGTATGAGACGTACGAACAAAAGAAAGAATGTGAATGTCAATGATGAACGGTACACGAACGAAAGCTAATGAATGAATGATGAAGATAATAATAATATTATCTATGTGTACGTATGTCGTGTGATCGCATGTATGTAAGAACGGTTTTAACGAAAGAAAGGTACGTTTTATTATAAAACTAGAACTCACTCAGCAACGCTGCCTTTTTATGTGTTTCCAGTTGGCAGGTAGTGTTGCTGAGGATGGCACAAGGCGGCTACTCAGCTCTTTTGGGATGGCGTTCCTTTGTTAATAATTTTGCAATGTATTATGTTGCATGTAATTATAAAACATAATGGTGTTTGTAGAGGATTCGGATAAACGGGATTACTTAAGGAATCCTCTTACTACTAAAAGTCACTGTTTATGACTATTTTGTAATTGATTAACGATGTATTGCTTTGTAAAAGCTTTTATGATGAAATGAGATGCCACTTTTGAATGTTTCCGCTGCAATGTCTGTTTAAAATATTTGTAAATGTATATTTTATGTGCAATGAATGACCAACTGTAAGCGTCCCGGGAACGGGGCCTTACACAAAGCTCTGATACCACTTGTTAGGACCGTTTTCTTACGGAGCACTAACGTATTCTGCGTGAGACTAGATCAAATAGCGCGAATTTCTATTTGATTGGTGATCCAATCAGTGAGAACGAATAACCTGATCGATCTAACGATTAAACTAATGTTAAGAACGAGTTGGGATCGATCAAGAACGAACTATGAACTTGGATGGACAACTTGGGACACTCTTGACGGCTAGGGTATGAAAGTATTCAAAGTGTTTTATTTTTCCACGACTTATGTGGTATTTACAGGTTTTCAGTGTCCATTCGTATGACTGAACCATTAGCATGGTGCAGTCGTGCGACTGACTCATGCGTCTAACTCATACGCACGAGTGAAGGTTCAGTCGTGCGACTGAGTCAATCTTATATCTTAATCATGCGACTGATCCAGTCTCCTGATTCAGTCGTGCGACTGGTCCATAAGTATGGTTCATTCGTATGTATGGTCCATAAGTATTGTGCATTAGCATGAATAACCACACGACTAAGTTGAACACATTTCTGAATTATTCTTGACTCAGAACTATGTACAACAATCTTAAACCTATATATAATGTTCATGAATATAAGTAATACCAATTATAATATGAATATGATATAAATCAAGACAATTCAACATCAAAACTCACATCTAAGAAATGAAAGACTTTTATATTTAAGAATATAAACTAGGCACATAATGTATCAATAATATAACCAACTTTTTATGTGGAAACTTACAAGAACTTATGACCACATGATTTTTACTTTAAAAATCAGTAAGAAATGGGATTTAAGAGTTAAAAACTTAAAGGTTTTAAACCAAAAAGGTTAAACAAGAAGGATTACAAATAAAATGTTTAAAGTCTTAGTATTCTTGTTGAAATTAAATTTAATGCTTAAATGATTATGATTGTGGGAATAAATCCATAAATATGTTTAGAAATACTAGTATATCAATCTGTAAATTTTGGTATATTAAAGTTGAGTAAATTAATTTATTTGATTTAATTAAGAAAAACTAAGAAAATACTATATGAAAGAACCTAACCTGGAAAAAATCTGGAAAAATTATATAATGATCCTTGTACATTATAAAAGTTCCAGAATAAATTTTGTGATTAAATTCCTTTATATGTCTGAGATTTATATTTTTATATGATCTGTAATTCTAAAATCGAAAGAAATACCCAAACAGTAAGTTAAATCATGAAGAAATAACACAAATCATGATATTCTGGATTTGACAGTATGTGTAAATTTCATTATTTTTGGAGATATATAACAATTTTTCTTATATTTTATGAAATTTCAAAAAATTATAGTAAACTATTTATTAAGAATTATAAACCAGATAATATATGGGAAAAAATATACTTTAGAATAATCAATTTGGTAAATTTTGAGAATTTTATAATAACGGTAGCTATTTTTTCCCTTTTATGTAAGTTTGTATTAATTCTAGAAAATTATCCGAATTTAGTCAATAGCTGAAATTTTTGTATGTTTATTTGAATTTTTAGATGATATTGCTATTAATATTTTGGAAATATATGAGTAACAGTAGTCACTTTTTTGAAATTTTTAATTGAGGTGCTGAAAATTTTAAAGAAATAAAATATATTTTTAACTTATAATTATTTTATAGGTTTTCGCTGGAATTGAGGTGAGATTCATAGCCCCGTTTTTATATTATGAGTTTGGGGGGAAAATCATATTGTTTTGTGTTTGATTCAAATAAATAAGTCTTTTTGAGATAAACTGTCATGTTGTCATAAACTACAACCATTAATTCGGATGAGAAAACATGTGCTAATATAGGTAGCGCTACTTAGGAAAATACTTCCTATACCAACAGGATGAGTGTTGTAATGCTATATTATCTGATTTTTGTGATTTGTATTTGTGACAGTTATAAATCACCTGGCATATAAGTAGGTTTGGTTGTAATCTTATTTATGTTGCATCAATATGTTTTGTTTAATTATTAAACTTATGTTTCTCACCAACATTATATTGACAGTTTTAAGTATGCTTTTTCAGGAGAATAGAATGACTAACAGCATTATGTTCTCGTCTGATGTTTATAACGGTTGGGGTGAAGTTATTGGGAAGACTTGTGTGAAAATAACTGTTAACATATTTTTGCCTAGCATAATAGTGGATGCACACATCCACTACTAGACAAAGATTATGTGATATGTTGAAGACATGTGCTTTTGATTAAGATTACAAAACTGTATTAGTCTAAATTATTAGACTTAATCTTGTAAATTGAAATTCTAATATTATGAATTAATGAAAGTAATGTTAGTTTATTTCTATGATTTGTATGTTTTGTTAATCAATGTGTTTTGAACCGACAAGTCACACCCAAGCATTTTATGCTTCCGCTGGGATGTAACATTTAGTCTATCACTAGACTTCTTCTGATTGGCTCGGATGGTGTCTCTTGACTTAGCAGCCTCTTCCCCCATCTTCCTGTCAGCAGCTTTTTGTTCTTTTAGCATTTCTTGCTCAAGCTGCTTGAGGTACTCAATTCTATGTATTTATATGATAGGGAAAGTAGGTATGTTGCCTGATAGAGGCATGTGGCAGTCAGGTAGGTTATCATGTTTTTCTTGTCTTATTCCCTATCTATTTGAGTTTCTTGTTTAGCTGCCACAGCCTCTGCTTTACGGTTTTCTTGAACTAGAGAGAGGGTAGAAGCTTTGTAAAGTCTTTTTTCTTCTTTCTTCCTTAACTTTAAGGAGCAACTCTACAGCCTCATCTTCCTTCCTCTCTTTAGACACTTTAATATTAGCCAGTTCATTAGGTTCATCCAAGGAAAGAAAGAAGATATCATCTATGTTGTAGTTTCTAGACCCTAAATAGTTTAATATGGTTGCCCTTAACTCATCCTCCTGAGTGTTTGTCCTGGCTGAACCTTGAATACAGCTTTCATGAAGCTAGGGGTCTTACTAGTTCTCTTTCCCCCTGCCTTCCTCTTCCTCTCTTTTTTCTCCACCTTAATCTCCTCAGAGTTCATAGTCCTCTTCCCTTTGTCAGTCATTGGCCTGTATGACTCGGGGTGAAGAGAGTTTTAGCTTTCCTTACTTGATGTAGCAATTGAGCTTTGGCCAATGAGAGGTTATGAGACACCTCCACCAGCTGGTGCCTTACTAAGGGTACTGGGTGCTGAAGCAATTCCTTTCTTAAGGTTCACTGGTTTAACTAATAGGCCTTCAACTAAGGTTTCCCTTTCGAAGCTAATCTTAGGGTCTACCTTACTATCCAGTTGACCAATAGTTTTGCCTGCTACCCTCTATCTATATAAGTAGGATCTTTTCTAAACTCTTCAAGCACCTGTTGCTGAATCCTCTCAGATAACCTGTTATCTTGCCTGGTTTGACTTGGGTTGGCAATTGGCAGGTCAGCTAGAGGAAAGCTCTCATGGTATCTCAGGGTTTGAAAATTGAAAAATTATTATTTCCCCTGAGATCTAAAGAGTACCAGGGCTCTTCTATCATCATCATCATACCTCCATACTAATATTGGATTGTCAGTAAGGTAGGATGAGGTAGACATAGCCCTTGGTATGCTCTCCTCAAATATGCTTTGAATCAGGGCATCCACATCAATGTGGGCCTGAGGAGGTTGTTGAGTATGGACGACTGTAAGTGAGGATAGTAATGCCCCTATGGTTGAGGTCTTTATGATGTAATCACTTTCTAAAGTGATAGCCTCTTTCATATGGACCTCTTGAATATGTTTAGGAAAGTCCACCTCAGTTATGATTGGATAATGTGGGCTAGATATGGGAATATCAGGATAACTCATCTCTCCTTGAGTAGGGGAGGAGAAGAGAGACTCATGGTACTCACTGAATCCCATATCCTCATCATCATAGAATTGGAGGTCAAGGATTGGTCGGTCTAAGTCTAAAGGCTGATAATGGTAACTTCCTAAAGGTTGTTCACCTAAGTTTTGAGACTCAGAGTGAAATCTTTCAGCTTGGGTAATAAGCTCATCAGGCTGAGTATAAGGAACCTCACCACTGATTAATGAAATGATAGGAGTGGTTTGCTCTTCATGGGAAGTGGGAGCTCTTGGTTCCACTTGCTCCTGCATGGATAAGTGTATGGGGGCATGTATAATCTGAATAGACTAAGTAGGGGTTCGCTTGGATTTTCTTTTTTAGGTGATGGTTATTCGAGGCTGTTGGAGTTGTGAAGATGAAGAAGGTGCGGGTTCAACATTGGCTGGTGCTACCAAGTTGTCACCTTGAGCAGGGAGCTCTAACATTTTTGGCACAAGGGTTGTTTCTATCACTGAGAAACCAACAATGATTTTTCTTATGATTTTAAAGATCATGGGATTCATATGTCCTAATTTAAGAGTGTTACATGTTCCTCTTAACTGTGAGCCCAGTTCACAATTGAGAATATGCTGGACATATCTAGGGAACATGTAAAACTCTAAGGAGTCTAAGTTAGTAAGAAAATTTGTGTAAACAAACTAAGAGTACTTGAACTTAACTCCTGAACCATCCTATGGACTATATAGGATAAGTCCTTAGGAATTGATCCCATCCTCCATGTTTGTTTGATAAAACGTGGATTATAACATGGAGGAGGTACTTCCATTGGAAAGAGACCTTACCCTTTTTAAAGGTCCTGATAGAGTAGGCCCCTTCATAGCCCATCTACCTAAATGATTAATTGACAACTTCTTTAGGGAAGGAAAGTTCTCCTTCTCTATCATCCAGCCTAAGATGAGTATTGATTGTGGCTAGAATAATGAAAATAGTCTTCCCCTGCATTGATACAGACAGTGACTTCTCACTGTTCAAGATGACCTTTTGGCAGGTCCTACAGAACTCCAGCAGTTGGTCTTCATATAATGGAGGGTCTATTGTGAGTGCAGTGAGGTATGATGATTGAGATAGAAAGCGGCAAACATCTGAGAAACAAGGATCTTTCTCAGATGACAACAGAGCAACCTAGTTATGTTGCCTGTGTAGGTGCATGGAAAAATCTTGCTGGTTTTGGGGTTCAGGATTGGCTATTTGGGGAAGTTTTAACAAGAAGAAAGTGAAGAACAGTAAGGATTTATAGGTAAATTTAGGGTTAGAAGTTTGTAGATGAGGAGGAAAAAGAAAGAGGGGGAACCATTGTAAGGCTATTTATATGCTTGAATGTGAGTTAAAATTGATGCTAAAGGATAAACTTAGATGTTAGTCCCATTTCTAAAAAAATGCCCAAAAACAAACTTATCTTGTAAGAAGAAAATCTTTCAAAGGTAATTTGTGTTCGGAAGTTTTGAAAAAGCTTGTGAAGCCAATTTGACTTCGGAAGATATTCCTTAGTTTGACAAGAATTGCTTCGGAAGAAAAACACCTACAGTAATTTAGCTTCTAAGACATATTTGGTTTCGGAAGATATAAGACTTCAGAAGTTTTATTCAAAGCATGAACAAGGCTTGCGAGACTTGGTTGCTTTTGGAAGAAAATTATCATTCAAAACATACAAGTACTTAGAAGCATATTTAATCTTTAAAAGATATATAAGAATTCTTGTTAAATTTCTTATTAAGTAGTTATCAGTTTTGAAAACATAGTTTTCTTCCAAATTCAATTTAATATCTTCCAAAAGAAAATAGATCTTCAATTCTTATCAATCTAAGGAATATAATTTAGAAAAATTTTCTACCAAGGTAAACAGGACTTATATGAGTGATAAATTACATAACTTTAAAGACACACATATTTAAAAAATAATCTTGAAATTAATTTAAGAAATTCTACTAAAAATTAATCATCCCAATAGCTGATACAAGATATTTAAATCTCTGTTCATCAAATTCTTTTATGAACAGATCAGCATATTGTTCATTTATCTTAACTTTGACCAGTTTTATCAATCTTTTTTTAAAATTATCTCTTATCAAATGATACTTGATGTTGATATGCTTTGTCTTTGAGTGATGTACTATATTCTCAATGATAGAGATAGCATTGTTGTTGTCTATATAAATAGGAGTCTCCTTGAAATTAAATCCATAGTCTAGCATCTGCTTTTGAATCCAAAGGACTTGAGCACAACAGCTTACAACATCAATGTATTTAGCTTTAGCAGTTGATACAGACATATAAATTTTGCTTCTTTAATTAACATGAGACTATCCTTCCATCAATGAATTGACATCCACCTAATGTAGACTTTGAAGTCATGTTACAGCTACCATAGTCACTATCTATATATGCATATAAATTAAAGTTAGAATTCTTTAGATACCAAAGTGCCAGCTTCGAAGCTCTTTTGAGATATCTAAGAATCCTCTTAACAGCAACCAGGTGTGACATTTTAAGGTTGGCTTGATATCTTGCACATATGCATATAACAAACATGATATCAGGCCTGCTAGCTGTGAGGTACATAAGAGACCCAATCATAGCCCAGTAAAGATGTCCATCAACATACTCCCCCTCAAGATTAGGTCCTACGGAGTGGTTTCTGGCCATGGGAGTCTTAGCAACCTTGCACTCAGTCAGATGAAATTTGGTTAGTATGTCTTGCACATACTTTGACTGTTTTATGAAGATGCCATTGTCAACCTACTTCACTTGAATTCCTAGAAAGAAATTAAGTTCCCTATGACACTCATTTTAATTCTATTCTTCATCAGTTTTTCAAACTCTTTGAAGAGCTTTTAATTAGTTGACCCAAAGATGATGTCATCTACATAAACTTGAACTAGCATTAAGTCATTCCCTATTCCCTTGATGAAGAGTGTGTTGTCAATAGTATCTCTCTTGTAACCATGTCGGACTAAGTACTGTGATAGTGTCTCATATCACTTCCTTGCAGCTTGATGCAGTCTATAAAGAGTTTTGTCAAACTTGCTGATATAATAAGGATGATTTGGGTCTGCAAAGTCAAGTGGTTACTTGACATACACTTCCTCATCTATCACCCTATATAAAAATGTACACATGACATCAAGTTGGTAGACCTTGAAATCCTTGGATGCAGTAAAAGCATGGAATATCCTAACAGCTTCAAGTCTTACCACAGGAGAAAAAATATCTATGTAGTCAATCCTTTCTTCTTAAGTGCATCCTTGAATAAAAACTTTAGCCTTGTTCTTAATGACAAGTCCTCTATTATCCTTCTTATTCCTAAAAACCCACTTGGTCCTTATTGGCATCTTCCCACGAGGAAGAGGACATAGGTTCCATACCTTTTGTCTTTTAAATTGACACGACTTCTCCTGCATTACTTCAACCTATCTTCCATCTTTCAAAGCCTCATCAGCTTTCTTTGGCTTAATCTGGGACAAGAAGCAAGAGTGCAGACAAACATTTTTATCATGGGTTTGTCCTCTTGTTCTCACCCTAATCTCAACATCTTTAATGATGTGTGTGGTAGGACGGGACACGTGGATTCTTAGGTGAGGGATCATAGCAAGTTGATGTGTTAGATCTTAATTAGTGAAATTTAGATCTGGTGATTAAGTATCACCTACCACATCAGCATGCTTATCTAGTGTAACTTGATTCAAAGAGTGTATGATATCATTGATATTGTCTTTAGTGGAGTGGTTGTCAGTATCATGAAATTTTTGATCATTTTCACCGTCTCCATCTCCTCCTACATTGGAAATCCTTTCATTTGAATTTTATGCCTCATTGATGAAATTGGTAGGCACCTCAGATGTATCAGCTAAAAAATTTGCCATGGTTATACTGACAGGATTTTCACTTGCAGGGTTTGTTACCATTGGTGCTGAATGGATTCTATCACTTGGTCTTCTCAGCTTAAATCTCGGATTAAGATCTCCTTCTGATATGTTACCTGTAGATCCTGAAACATCTTTATTAGATTTGTTAAAACAATTGGTAACTAAATCAAGATCAAATAGCCAATCAGGACCAGAACCTTTCACACTGGGAGTGTGCTCATTGAAGGTCATATTGGTTGACTCCTCAACTACTCTAGTTCTGATATTGTATACTCTATAAGCCTTAGCTTGGGAAGAGTATCCAATGAAGTGTGATTATCTGATTTCTCAGCAAATTTGACTATATGATCTTTAGTATTCAAGATGGTGCATCGACATCCAAATGATCTGAGGAAACCAATGAAATGTCTCCTTTTGTATCACACTTCATAGTCTTACCATGAGTTTTGACTACTAAAACTCTATTCTGCACATAGCAAGCAGTGTTGGCTGCATCTGGCCAGAAGGTGAGGGACCGTTTATTGTCAGAGAGCATGGTCCTTGCAGCCTCAATAAGTGTCCTATTTCTCCTTTTAGAAACACTATTCTATTGTGGAGTTCTAGAAGCACTATATTATCTTGTAATACCCTTTTTATTACAAAATGTATCAAGAATTTGGTTCTTGAATTCAGTTCCTTGATCATATCCTATGATCTTGACCTTATGGTCATATTGATTCTCAAGTTACAGAATAAAGTTCTTCAAGATTTCAGGATTCTCATCCTTACTTCTAAAAAAGAAGACCCAAGTATATCTTGTGAAGTCATTTTTTATCACAAGGCAATATGAAGTTCTTCCTAGACTCATTAAACTAGCGTGCCCAAAGAGATCCATATGTAATAAGTGTAGGAGAGTAGTGATGGAGTTCTTTTTCTTTGGCTTGTGAGATACCTTGTGTTGCTTTCCTTTCAGACATGCAACACAATGGTCATCACTTGTAAACTCTTTTTTGGCATTCTAGTTCCCAAATCATCTTTAATAAATTTATTCATGTTCTTAAAGTTTACATAGAATATTCTTTTATGCCAAAGAAAAGACTCATCACTATTGGCTTTGGATAGAAAGCAAGAAACTTCTCCTGGTGGGGAGGTTTCCTGTGAATCCATCTTGTTATGTTACCTTTCATGGGGGATCTAAGAAGGATATGCTCTTGAGGAATGACCATTCCAGGCTTGAGAACAATGTACTCATGCTTAGTGAAGAGCAAATTATGTCTCTGGTCATAAAATTAAGGTACACTCAAGAGATTGTATCCGTGCTCTTTGACAAAGTTTATCTTCTTAATGTTAAGCTTATCATTTGTGACCATGCCCCTTCCTACGATGTAACCACCTAATCTACCTCCAAAAGCAACTGGCCCTCCATCAAATTTCTTAAAGTTCTAAATCAAATAGCCATTGCTTGTCATGTGTCTTTAAAAGCCACTATCAATGATACATACATTTTTTTGGTCTTCAGTTGTTCTGCACATGAAAAAGAGATGGTTAATTACATTTGGAAACCCAAGTCTTGCTGGTCTTGGGCTTATCAAAATGAACTTAAGATAGTTCAATAGTTATTGATCCTATATGCAAGTTTTGAGGATCCATGGTTGTTGTTGATGAAGAAACTTCAGTCACATGGCCTTCCTTCATCTTCCACACCATCTTTGGAAGATTAGACCTGGCCTTCAAAACATCAGAAGTTATGAAGATTTTGGATTTTTTGGAGACTGAACCTTCAAAATCTCTTGCATCCACTACGGTAGACTTCAGTACTTCGAAAGCATTCCCTGAGATCAAATTTGCTTTCGAATTTAGTTTTCCACTTATCTTCTTCTTGTTCACCTTGGAGCTTTTAAAAGAAGTGATTTTCCTGCCGAAGCTATTTACTTCTTCCTCTCAAAAGTCTTCTTTCTGTTCATGTGGATGGTACTCTTAGGATTGTAGATGCAGTCTTTAGAAAAATAAGTAGTATCACCACACATGATGCATTCAACAGGCATACTTCTAAGGGTCTTCTTCTGAGTAGAAGGTTAAGGTTGATCTCTTTGCACTTCCTTCTTCATCTTCATAGATGATGCAGCAGGCTTCTGAGGGTGAAGCTTGCTCTTGGAGCTGGATGGTGCAGGCTGTGCAGTTGTGATGCATATTCGTTTAACCTTCTTCTCTTGACCAGCATGGTTTGAACTTGAACTATGACTCTGGTACTAGAGTCTATAGTTGAGTCTTCAGTCTTCACCACTTCAAACCTAGTAGAGATAAAAACTTGTTTTGCTTAGGATTGAAAGTGGGCTTGATCTCTTGGGCTTTATTTGATTTTCTTTTAGCAGCCCTGATTAGATTCTTACTAGCTGACTTGACCATCCTTGTTTTTTTCTTCTCTCTAGGAGTATGGTGACCATTCTTAGGATGAACCTCCGAACTTACTTTTGGTTCATTCTTCACTATCTCCTTTATATCTTCATCCTCTTCTTGGATAGGGTCAATGAGGGTAGCTTATCTTCACTAGTTTCACACCTTCGAGATCTTATAGATAATAATGTGTATGGAGGAGCTATCTCACCTGATCCTAGTCCCTACCTGTTTTGATAATAAATCTTTGCATGCAAGGATGAGAATATGATGTTCTTGAAGGTTTCCTCTTCAAGAATACACTTTTCTGCCCTGGCTTTGCTGATAACAAGCTCAGCCTGGTATTCAGTTAACTTGGTAGTGAGATCTTTGATTTGAATCTTGTAATTTATGTGCTCACGCTTAAGAGTAAAAATTGTATTCTCCAAATATTATATTTTGAGTTTATAGTCATTTTCTACTCTTTTGAAATCAGCATTTAAAATATTCAAAGACTCAAGATCAGATTTCACTTCCACGTTATAGGACCTATACATGTTTACTTTAGCAATGCATTCAGTTATACAGAGATGTTCTAATACCTTAGCTTTATCATGGTCAGCCATCTGTGCTTGATTTGAAAAAACACCCTCTACCTGAAAGCTCCAGTCAAAGCCTCCCTCTTCAATAGCAACAACAACTTGGTGTTTTGTTTGGCTTGGCTTCCTAGATCTAGGAGCTGAATCAGTGTAGCTTGGTCTGGATTGTGCTTGGCCATCATTTGTACTTGGTGCCTTGCACTCCCTAGCAAAGTGTCCCATTTGATTACAGTTGTAACACTTCATTTTGATTTTATCCAGTCCAAACTTTTCACTTGTTACATCGCTAGGAAACTTTCTTCCAGTTCTCTTGTAAAACTTCTTGGCTCTATGTGTGAGAAGAGCCATTTGCTTGACTATCTCCATATACTCCTAGTCATCTGGATGGATACAATTCAAGTCTTCAAGAGTGAAGAAAAAGTTGCCATAACTTTCATCAGAAGACACAAATGCTTGAAATGAGCTTGTCTCTTAGAATAGGCCTTCTTGGATATAGCTCTCCCTTGGTGTCTCCGAGAAGGTGATGAAAGGGCCCTTTTATGAGTTGTCAAGGTATCAGATAGATGATGTTCTGATTCTCTTCTATCCCTTTCAACCATATGAAGGATTGAACTCTGTTCATTGTTTCAAGAATTGATGGATGGATTCTGCATGTTTATCTCCATCTAGTAACCTCTCAAGATACCATACAACTATGTAAAAATAAGGGTGAAGAGGTTTCAGTTCTCTTAATGACCACACACTAATATGTCCATTTTGTGGGAAGATAGAACATGAAATTTCTCACAATATCCCTATTTTCAAGTCTAACTCCAACATACATCAAAGTATCTATAATATCCATATAACTTAAGTATTACTGAGTCATAAACAAACAAACAAACAAACAAACCCAGTATATCCTGCTCAAGAGCAGGGTCTGGGAGGGGTAGGTGTAGGCAAGGCTTTCCTCTACCCAGATAGGTGGAGAGACCGCTTCCAAAGAGACCCCTGGCTCACTATGAAAAGCCATAACGCTAGTGAATCAGTATATAATCAAAAATACGAATAATGATACAGCACACAACATACAACATACAGAAAAATATCACCAAAAGGAAAAAATGAACAAGCATACATCATAGAAGCAGCAAGATTCCCCTAAAAAGGGCAGAAGCGGGCTACATACACAACAAACCCTGCAAGACGCAATCAAAAAGTCCCTTCCTAGATGCAGAACCCATTAAAAGTCCTTAATTTTGATTCTACGCCTCCACTCACTCCTATCCTCGATCATGTGCTTGGAGAGGTGCAAGTGTACCATATCTTTCCTAATTTTCTCTTCCCAGGTCAACCTAGGTCTTCCTCTACACTTCCTACCCTCTAGGATGATGTTCTCTACTACTCTAACCGGTGCAGCCATTGGTCTTCTCTTGACATGCC
>BJCO01763497.1:0-21129 GCA_018326465.1 Flaveria floridana | reverse complement strand
TACTTTTACATGCAAAACATTTTGTATTCTTGCTTTAATTGCTAATTTCGTGCTAAATCCGCTGCAAAAACAATCTGATTGATCAAACTAGAGGCTGAGATCCTGTCAGCATTTGAGTTAGTTTTTTATGGATTTTTGGCCATAAAACCGGCTTTTACATGTTCTTATGTGTATGTATGTGTTCGGTTATGTGTCCTTGGACATGTATAGGTGTTAAAAGCTTTTGAAAAGTTCAAGTTGAAAGAATTAAACTTGAAAGCAGCTAAAATGAGTTTCTAGACCTCAGTTTTCAATTGTTTTAAATATTTTCGGAGCTAAAAATGCATACAAATAGTTTTTATAAAAGTTGTATGTGTACCTACTATTGGATTTGAACCAATGAATCTCATCGTATGAAAGCGATACTCTAACCTCTGAGTCAAGTAGGTTAAGCTGAGTCAAGTCGGAGAAAATAATGTATGTTTTAATGCATGTATGTAATGTTTTATGGTTGTGCATACTAAGTTAAGGCTTAGAATGGTAGTGTAAGGCTTAGAACATGCTAAGATTATGTTTGGGGACTGAAAAATATGTTTGAAACATATATATTTATGTTCATGCGCCCAAACAGGGCCCATGCGCCTAGATTTTACCTTAGAAAGATTTTAAGTAAGGTGATGCGCCTAAACAGGGCCCATGCACCTGAAAATTGGACTTTGAAAGTCTTAGTAGATGATGATGCACCCAAATAGTAGTTCATGCGCCTAACTGTTTGCTGAAACGCCTAAGTGTGGGGTCATGCGCCCCAAAAGTACTCATGCGCCTAACAGTTTGCTCTGGCGCCTAAGTATAGGCTCATGCGCCTGAACAGTAGAAACGCCTAGAAATTTGGTTGAAACGCCTAAGTGCTAAGTCCTTGTGCCCAAATAGTGGAGAAATTCCCATGCAATTCACATGCGCCCAAATAGTGATAATGCGCCTAAACACTTAGAAAATTTTCTTGAATTTTGAGGAAAAATAAAATTTTAGGGTTTGACCTTAGTTTGACAAAAGAACTGTTTTGGCATATTTTAAGCATGAATATAAGAGAGTCTATGGAAAGAATATGTATGATGAGTGAAATGAAAGTATGATATGCATACGAGCATCAATTATATCTTTTAATAATTTTTAAAACACACATATTAAATTATACAATATGTTATGTATTATGTTATGACTTTACTTAGTATGATATATGTGTGAATGAATGTAAAGTATAACATAACGAAGTGAAAGATAATAAAGATGAAAAGTGAAACATGATGAAAGAAAGAAAAGGCTTGCAAGCAGATTAAAGAAGGATCACAACTCTTTGAGTGTTGTTAGCTCAACCGTGTGTATCATAGTGTGTGATTTTGGCTAACCATGACGGTTCACACAATGGGGGATTACTCTTGGTGACTAAATTCATAGTATGAAATAGGATCCTTGTCAATCAACCCCGGGCATTGTGCCAAATAGTAAAGAGGCCTTGTGCCCGGAATGGCGGCTTCGGGCCACGGGCTTTGTGCCAAATAGTAAAGAGGCTTTGCGCGCGGCATGGTGGCTTCGGGCCACGGGCTTTGTACTAGATAGTAATAAGGCTTTGTGCCTGGAATGGTGGTTTCAGACCACGATGGGGGGAAAAGCTTGACAGGATCTAGAATCAGTACGAAACGAGCAAAATGATAAAGTACGAAACGAATGATAACGAACAGTAAAGATAAAGTAGAAATGAACGATGAAAATAAAGAACGAAACAAATGATATGATAAACTACGATATGAATGATAAAGTGTGAAACAAATGAATACATGCGATAATGAATAAACATGTGTGAAAGTAAAGAAAGTCTTTTTATGAAAAGAGTATTTTACGTACCAAAGGTATAAGATATTTTAATATATTGAAAGTAGAACTCACTCAGCAACACTGACTTTTATACATTTTAAGTTGGCAGGTAAGGGTTGCTGAGGATGACACACAGGGAGGCTACTTGGCAGGGCAAGATTGGCATCCATTCACACATGTTATTATTGTTGTTTTGTAATGCAATCAATGTGGGTTTTCTTTTATAGTTTGAACATTGTTGTATTGCATAAAAATATTAATTATTAATACAATGAATGGGTTTTGTTAATGAATTCTGCTGCAATGTTTTAACGAAATGTGTATTAGTACGTATGTTTAGTGCTATAAATGACCAATTGTGAGGTCTCCGGGAAAAGAGTCTTACAATTACCCCAAACTAAATTTAGGAAAATGGGAATATAAATTGTTAAAAATGTAATAATAAGCTTCTAGAAACTAATAAGGGGCCATAAAAGTTAAGAAATGAAAGAAAGAAAACTTTAGGGTAAAAACTGTAAATTTTGAAACTTGAGGTACTAAACTTTAAATTCTGCTAAATCCTTAAAATTTTGACCCCTTTTGACTAAAAATACATGATGAACTTATTATCACTATAACAAACGTATTAAAATCATTAAAACATGTCATTTACATTAAGGAACCCTAACTTTCCTAAAAAGGAAACTTTTTGAAGCGAATCTAACAAATCAAAGCTAGTTAAACTTTTAACCTTATAACACATCTAGTTACACCCGTCATGACCTTAGAGCACATAGCTTATTACTTAATCTTGTGCTAGGGTACTAGGATAGAATCATTTTCTATAAACGAAGATCTGTTGCTTGAAACCTAAGGTGAGTTCTAGTGATCCCTTTTTACTAATGTTTTAGGATGAAACATGCTATTTTTTAACTGAATCTATTAGCATACTATTATGAGATACTTTTATGGTGTGGCATTTGTTGTAACCTTCTGTAATTAATGTTATAATCATTAATTCTTTTACAAACCACTTGTTTTATATGGGTAGATCTACTTGGGGAATGCTCCACACAGTGCCTTCCGTCATAACCAATGACACTATAGGAAGGATGCCCCACTGAGATCCTGCAGGGTCGTTTGTGTCATGTGGCAAGTTTTTATAAGATACTATGGTGAACCATCCAGCAGGTATGCTGCACTGTTTGAGGCTCAGTTCTCCCTACGGGTTAACCGGTATAAACACAAGTTTAGAAGAGGCTAGCCGGGACTGAGTTCAGGATTGATGTGATCCCAAAATAGCGATTTTATGATTCTAAAAAAATAACTTATGGATTTTAAAGAATCATTTTCTTTTTAAACTTTAAGCACTATAACTCAACAAATTTTTAGTTGACATAAAAATCTTTTAGAGCATATTTCAGGTAACCCTTGATGGAAGATCGGTTTGATTAGAAGACCTCTTATGGATCACCTAGTTTCGTGACCACCACATGGAATTCTTTAATTTAATTTCAATTTTGGACAAATTCATCTGAAGTTATTAAACTTATAGATCTAAACTATACTGGATTTTTACTGTTGTAACTCGGGCTCGACTTTGTAGCCCGGATTTGTCTAATTAAATGTAATGCCATGTGATTTATCTTCTTATGTGCTCTTGTGTTGGTTACTTTCCCCTACCATGTTTGTTACCAGTCTATGACGTTCCACCCTCCTTGGGCCCGAGGTGTGACAGTGTAACACCCGAAATTTGAGTCGAATAAAAGAAAAGAAAAATAATAAGAAAAGAAAAGGAAAAGTATATTGAAAGAAAGTAAAACAGAAAAAAGTGGAGGGGGCTTTATGTAAAAACACAAAATTCAAATTATATTATTATATTATGGGTATGGCCGCCCATATTAGCACACATCCAATCTGCTTTTGTTGACTGAGAGAGAGAAAGAAGAAAGACACCAAAGTTCCATCGGTTGGAGAAGAAGACGAAGCTAAGTTCACATTTGGTAAGTGCGTTTATGAGTTTTTAGTTCGGTTTTTATGGGTTTTGGCCATGAAACCGAGTTCTACATGTCCTTAATGGTGTATATGTGTTCAGTTGTATGTTTTTGGAAGTGTTTAGGTGTTAGAAACATCTGCAAAGTTCCAGTTTGAGAGTTTGAGGTTTGAAGTAGCTAAGGTGAGTTTCCAGACCCTGGTTTTATAAGTTTTCAAATGTTTTCAGGGCTGAAAATGCATGCAAAACTATTTTTATAAATGTTATGTATGTAACCGTACGTATATGTGTATATGTTTGATGGTTTATAGTAGTTAAATGCTTGTTTGAGGCTTGGAATGGGTGTAACAAAGTTAGTACAGTTCATGATTATGTTTGGGATCAAAAAAACAACTGAGAAACATGTAAGTAGGAGCACATGCGCCCAAACAGGGTCCATGCACCTGAAAATTTTGGCTTAAATAGACTAAGTATAGGATAATGTGCCCAAACAGTAGTTATTGCGCCTAAGTTTTTGGCAGGAATGCCTAAGGATAGGGGTGATGCATCTAAATAGTGCCCATGCGCCTAAACATGAAGTATTTTTATACATATAAAACTAGAACTCACTCAGCAACGCTGACTTTTATGCATTTTCAGTTGGCAGCTAATGTTGCTGGGGATGGCACGAGGGTGAGGCTACTCGGCAAGGCAAGATTGGCATCAATTCACACATGTTATTATTGTTGTTTTGTAATGTAACTACGAATGTTGTCTTTTGTAACTTAACAATGTCGTATTGCATAACAACAATATTTATGAATGAATGAATGGCTTTTGATAATTAAATTCCATTGCGATATTTTGTTAGGTATATGTATAATGTTATGAATGACAAACTGTGAGGTCTCCGGGAACGGGGGCCTTACAGACAGTACAAGACATACTTACAAGATTCAACATGACTGAATGTAAGGTTGCAAAGACACACATGGCAAGAAACTACTCCCTTGGACTTGATTTTGAGGGGGAGTGTGTGGATGAACATCTCTACAGAGATATGATTAGGTCTCTTATGTGCCTCATAGTCAGTAGGTCTGATATCATGTTTGCGACATGCATTTGGCCAAGATATCAACCAAGCCCCAAGATGTCACACCTAGTTGCTGTCAAGAGGACTCTTAGATATCTCAAAGGTGCTCCTAAACTAGGCCCTTGGTAACTAATGAATAATGACTTAAATCTGTATGCTTATATAGATAGTGACTATGGTGGTTGCAATATGACTGTAAAGTCTACATCTGAGGGATGCCAATTCCTTAGTGGAAGGATTGTCTTGTGGCAATACAATAAATAATCATGCGTGTCTACATCACTTGCTGATGCTGAATACATTGCTGCTGTGCTCAAGTGCTTTGGATTCAGAATCAAATATTGGACTATGGATTCAACATCAAAGAGAGTCCCATCCATATAGACAACAACAGTGCTATCTCTATCATAGAGACTCATGTGTAGCACTCAAGGACAAAACACATCAACATCAGGTATCATTTGATTAGGGATAATTTTGAAAAATGATTGATAAAACTATTCAAAGTTAACACAAATGAACATTATACTAATCTGTTTACAAAGGCTTTTGATGAACAAAGATTTAAGTATATTGTATCAGCTATTGGGATGATTAACTTTAAGGTCAGTTTTCTTCAACTAAACTTAAGATTATTTTAAGTATCTATGTCCTAAGTTGTCTATCTCATCACCTACATAAGCCTAGTTTTACTTTAGAAGAAAAATTTTCAAATGATATTCCTTATAATTTTGGAAATTTTAGACATATTTTCTCTCGAAAGACATTAAGTTGTCTTCGAAAGAACATTATGTCTTTACAACAAATAGCTATTATAAGACATTTACCTTTAGAAGAAATTCGGATATAACTTCCGAAGCATAAATATGCTTCTAAGCACTTATATGTTTTTGAAGGACAATTTTCTTCTAAAAGCAATTAAGCCTTGAAAGATTTATTCCTTTGTGAACAAAACTTCTTAGTTTTAATCTCTTCTGAAACCAAATATGTTTGAAGTAAAAATACTTTAAATATTTTTCTTCCAAAGCAAAGTTTCCATAAAACTCAGGAATATCTTCTGAAGTCAAATTAGCTTCGGAAGCTTTTACAAAACTTTCGATGACAGATTACCTTCGGAAGATTTTTGACTTCCAAGAAAACTACCTTTCTGGATGCTTTTTTAGAGGTGGGACCGACATTTGGATTTCAAAGTTTATTCTTTTGCATTTACTTTGTCTCAAATCCATTTCATATATATACATCCTTAATGGTTCTCCATCTTTCACTTTCCTCTTCATCTGCAAATTTCTCTAACCTAAATTCACCCACAAACCGCCTTTTTTCTTACCTTTCTTCATCACAAAGCTACTCATAAATGGCCAATCTTTATCCATGAAACCAACAAGATTTTTCCTTGCATTTACACTGGCAACACAACTAGTTTGCTCTGTTGTCATCTGAAAAAGATTTGGGTTTCTCAGTTGTTTGCCGGTTCTTGACTCTATCCAACTAGTTCGCCTCCCTTACCATAGATCCTCCACTATATGAAGATCAACTTTTGGAGTTTTGGAGGACTGCCAAGAGTTCATAATGGAGGGCAGAAGGCACTGTGGCGAATTTTCATCACTCTAGCCACCATTAACACACATCTAAGGTTGAATGATGAAGAAGGTGACTTGTGCTTCCTAAAATTTTTGTGAATCAGTCCTTCAGCAGATGGGCTATGAAGGTGATCACTTTGTAAGAACCTTCAGGAAAGGGAA
The DNA here is from genome assembly GCA_018326465.1 of Flaveria floridana. Classification (NCBI taxonomy): domain Eukaryota; kingdom Viridiplantae; phylum Streptophyta; class Magnoliopsida; order Asterales; family Asteraceae; genus Flaveria; species Flaveria floridana. Next base: position 14,492 of record BJCO01763497.1, on the reverse strand, counting down.
GGTTTCCTCCTAATAAAAGTACCCCCTCTATGTTGTCATCCATTGTTTATCAAACAAGCATGGAGGTCGGGATCAAATTCTTGAAGACCTTTCCTATATAGTCCATGGCGTGGTTCAAAGTGTCAAGTTCAGGTACTCTCAATTTGTATATACAAAATTTCTTGCTAACTTAGATTCTTTAGAGTATTACATGTTCCCTAGATATGCTCAATACATTCTTAACTGTGAACTGGGCTCACAGTTAAGCGGAACAGGTAATATTGTTAAAAAGTGTCACACCCCAGGCCCAGAGGGGCGGGACGTCACGATTAGTAAACAACAACCAAAATGCAACGGAAACTAAACGTTTTAATACAATACAACTTTCAACATTTACATCAGAATATTGGCTTTGTTTAATTCACAAGGTGCTTAAATCTACAGTCTATAGGTGTCATGATCAATCTTTTGGTAAAGGTTTCTTGATGCTTCAGTAACTAAAGCTTCTAGGCTCGACTTTTGTCTTCAACACCTACCCTCACTCCTTGCCTCGGATTTAGGTATCTTTTATAGCTCAACTATTCTCCCTAGCGGTACCTGAAGACATGCTCAAAAAGATTTTGTGTTAACATAAAGTTGGTGAGTTCGAGTGCGTAAAAATTTAAAAACATAAGTCTCTTTAGAATCAATTAGTTGACTTTCAAAACATAAGTGCTTTAAGTCTTAAAACAAAAGGGACTCTTGAAGTCCACATTTAAAAGTTTAGAATCAAGTGTAAAAGCTTATGAAAAATCCAATTTGATTTTAAAAGCAACAGTTTTAGTATCAATTATCGTGGGGTATCACAATCAACCCTGCACTCGATCCCCGGTTGGCCTCTTCTAAACTTGTGTTTAACCGGATATTCCCGAAGGAAGGAACCAAGCCTCAAAATAGTGAACCATACCTCCCAGGATGGTTCACCATAGTTTCTTAATCAAAACCTATTACATGCCACATACGATCCCTCAGGATCTCAGTGGGGTACCTCCCTGTAGCGGGAGCCACTGTGTGTGGGGGATTCCCCAAATAGATCTATCCACATAAAACAAGCGGTTCACAAAAGAACTAATGCACATGATATAAGTATTAGCAGGTATCCATAAGTCCCACATACAAGCATCAAGTAAAGCACTATCGTAGTTCATAAAATAACAGAGCATGTTTCATCCCAAAACAGTAAGTAAAAGGGGATCACTAGAACTCACCTGGTATCCTTTTATAATTTCAGAGCTTGATAAAGAAAAAGTGATGATCACCAATAAAGCAGTCCTAATTAGAACATATAAGATTCATGTTTAGAATTAGCCCGATGCTATTACATGTGTACGGTTGAGCTCTTTAGTTAAATTTAAGTTGGCTATTAGTATCCTTAACGTATCTTAGCTTCTTGTGTATTTGCTTATTGTTATGAATTAACTCGTGTACATTAGGTTAATTAATGCATTTAATCAAGAATTGAGTGTTAGCTTAAATAATATAGAAAAATCAATTTATATCATGGATTCCAAATCTTTAAAAATAACACGCATTGACGATATAAGTAATATATAATGTCTCAAACGATGTTTATAATTTTCGCGTTTATATCATATTTGTTAACTCGGTTGACGCTAACTAATCCAATTATTGATGATGGTTAACGATATTTTGTATAAAAACAGTGTTACAATTAATATTTATTTTATTAACAATGAGATATCCGACAATTAATAACAACAAGATGATGGATCATTATAGCGTTTTAGGTCTTTTATCTTAAATAAAACGTGTAGGCGCCGGTTAACCTAAATGTTCATTGTGTAAATATTTAAATGCACAATCGTATTTGTATGATTTACATCTCTAAGTCTTCTTAATGATTATATGTTATACGAAATAAACTTATTTGTAACATCTATTACAATATATAACTATTTCCAAAAATGTAATGCTTTATATATTTATCAAGGTTGATTTTCTAATAAAGTATCGTTGCTAATCAAATCTCGGTCCAAGCCATCCATTTAAATCAAATATTTATAACAAGCGACGTTCGTTTTTGTATATAGTTCACATATTTTATAATTTATGCCTTTTGTATAATTAGAGCTCAACAATACGTATGCAAATTATAATTCAATTTCAATGCGTTGCGCGTGCGATATTACCTTCCACTCGGTTATGTATTTTAACCCACTCATCCTCACCATGTTCTTCTTGTTGGCTATCCGTTGACCTCGGTTGACCGTGCTTGAACAAAACCCCACCTTACCATTTTAACACATCCTCTACCATAATCGACAACAACTACCACATGCAACACCAATTATAATCACCATTCTATCACCACTTAAACACCATTGCAACCACGACCTCCACCACTATCCTAAATGATGGTAGGCCATCACTACGTGAGTCTAACTCACCACCATAATTGATAACGCACAAACAAGAATCACCGTCCGAGGTTACCACTACTAGCCCTTTACCAAAATTACCACCATCGGTTCGTCGCCAACAACCACCATTAATCATTTTCAAACAACACCATCGCCACGGCCGACAACCATACCCACGACCCACTTGTCACCATCTAATTAATCAACACCACAACCATCACCAAAACCACCACTTTGTAACCACCACTCCCAACCGTCACAGCCACCATCATCAACCACAACCTTAACCAAGGGTCATGGTTGTCTCCGACCACGAACCACCATATTCAACAGCCCCTTTGACATTACCCGGCACCACTACTGCCTTTGCGGTCGAGGACCGTGAGGTCACCGGGCACCAGCCACCTTGGGCAGCCTTTTGGGTGCCCTAGATCGACCACATCCATCAGGATTTCAGCCACAGTTGACATGCACCACAGATACACCACTATCAACAGAACCCTATCTCCAGCCCTACACCAACAAGCCACCACGTACCACCACTGCTTCTGCTCAGCGGCTGGTGGGCATCCTACACACGCAACCCAAGTTCATAGCAATCTGCGGTTTGTAGTCCAAGAAAAAAAGGGATGAGTGAACTAGATTGGTTCTAGGGGAACCTTACCGGGAGAAAAGGCAGTGGGGCGGGTCTAGGCCACCTTCGGACACCCATTTCCCGTCACAACCTCGGCCGCCGTCGCCAGCGGTGCGGGAACACCACGACACTACTACCACTCGCCAACACTATCACCGCGACCGATAGTAACCACAACCAACAATCACAGCCAACAACCGTCACCACCACCTCTAAATCCGATTTCCAGCAACCCACGATATCACCACCTGAACCCCATCATCCACATCGCAGCTGTTGCGGTCGATCTCCACAATCAACGACAACCGTGAATCATCATCATCTCCATCGAACCGACCTGCAACCGCCTCTTTCTCTTTCGATTCCTGTCGTTATGCTGTGTCTTGGGCGAAATCAAGGCCACCACAGTGATCGGGGCATCAAGGGGAGTCCGGTACGATGTGGTACTCGCCATCACTCGCCGGAGGGAGTCGCCGGTGGCCGGAGAACCGGCCGGAGTTCGAATGGGGGGGGGGTCGTGGTTGCCCTCTCTTTCTCTCTCTCTGGTTTGGTTTTAAAACCCTAAAATGGAGAATAAGGTGCTTATATAGTAGGGTTAAAGGAATGGGTTCGTTAACGGGCCAGACACGCTCGATTAAATTGCACGTAACGTTAAAACTTCGCTTCTCGCTGGACGTCATAAATATTCCGAGATTAATAATTTTATCGTATTTAAATCATGCCGAAAAAAATCAAACGAGTTGTAATTTATCACGTATTTAACACGTTAAACGGTTTTATACGTTTTTAGCGAATGACGATATTATGATCATTTTAAATCAAATTATATGCAATTAAGAATTAAAATGATATTTTGCGCGTTAACTTCCCATGTTAGTCACGTTAAAACCTTATCTGGCGAATTCTTGGGTTTGACCAAATCGTGACCCGGTTCACGTCACGGTCGCATTTCGAAACGCATTTATTCCGGATAGCGTATCACTCCCCAAATTTAATAGGTTATGATAATAAAAATGATTAGATGAATAATTATGATGTTACAGGGTTCGATTGACGTATCAGATGTCAGTAAATGCCGGTGAAAACCGGTGTTCGCGTTTCACTTACGTATCTCCGATGCTTATGCATGATTGACGAAAAATCTTTTAGCAAGCATTATTTACTTTATTGTTAAGATCAACAATGATTATGATGGGACGACAAGCCATTATAAGCATTTCTAAATGAATTCAGACGTTAGAACGCGTTAGATTGCCGGATTTTACCCGGTATGGGTTCCGAATCTGTTTTTAGTTTGGATTTTACCCGGTATGGTTTCTTAAATCACATAAACATGCATATAGGCCTTAAATGGGCCTTGTTTATATGTCCGGGCCCTTATTGGGCCCAAAAGGCTAGTTTCGTTTTGCAAGGTTTCTTTGGTAAGCCCAAATCAATCCGGATCTTTATTGGTTCCTATAATACATTAAGCTTTCTAATTGAGCTAGATTTCAGAGGTGTTACAAAAAGGAACAGATGAAGTCCGACATCTTCAAAACAATAAGAAATCCCACTGTGGGCTTCTCAGGGGTAAAAACTGCCCTAGTCCTAAAAATGTTAGAGCTCGTTGTTCTAGGTGACAACTTAGTAGCACTAGCTAGTGTTGAACCCATACTTCTATATCTAAACCACCCACACAGCCTCAAATAAACATCACCTACTCTGGAAAATTCAAACGAAACCCCTACACAAGCTACTCAAGTTATGTAGGCCCCTATATCCTCACCCATGCAGGAGGAAGTGGACACCATCACTTATCCTAAGGAGCAAACCACTTCAATCACTTCAAGGATGTATGCTGAGGTTCCTCATGCTCAGCCTGATGAGCTCACTACACCAACACCAGCCTTAAGCCTTCACTTAGAGTCTCAAAACTCTAGTGAACAACCTTCAGGGGAAAGCTACAATCCCCAACCTCTTGATCTTAACTAACCAAGTGATTATTTCTTTAAGACCTCAACCATGGCAAATCGGCCTATTGACACTTCACTGAAGCTGTCACGGTGCAGTGGAAATCCATCAGTTAAGAACTTAGTGCTGGTGATGAGGAATAAGACTTTGGTCCTACTCTCTCATCCCCCCGTGTTCTTCTGATGCAGATGACTCCTGAGGTGATTAAGGAAGAGGAAAGAGAGAGGAAGATGAAGCTAAGGGGAGAGAGTTCAAGTGGGTCCCCAGGCTTCATGGAAGCTACAACCAGGGCTGCTCCCAGGCCAAACACTCAAAATGATGAGTTAAGGCTAGTCAGATTGAACTAGTTGGGGACCAAAAACTACAACATTGATGAACTCATCTATCTTCCCTTAGAAGAGCTAAATGAACTGGCTGACACTGAGCTGTCAAAGGAGAGAAAGGGGACAGAGGATGCAGAACTGCTCCTCAAGATCAAAGAAGAAAGGAAGAAGAAAAGACTCACAAGCATGCTCCTAGTCTCTTCCTAGTTCAAGAAATCCTTGAGACAGAGGCTGTGGTAACTAAGCAACAACCCCAGGTAGATAAAGATGAAGATAGAAAAAATATGATCAACTAACTGAGTGCCATAGTCCTCTATCAGGCATCTGTACTTCTTCCTTTGTCATATGAGTACATAGAATTTGAGTACCTCAAGCAGCTTAAGCAACAAGTAATAAAAGAACAAAAGCTGCTAAGAGGAAGATGAGGGAAGAAGTTGCAAAATCAAGAGCCATCATCCAAAAAAGTCTAAAGAAGTCAGCTAATAGGCAGAGGATGATGAGCTTCTTGAAGCTGTATGGATTCAGGGAAGGAGGCTTGGTCCAATGTCTCTATCCACCATGGATGAGCACATTATGGTGATCAATCAGAAGATTAAAAAGGGGGAGCTCATCGACTTTCATTCTCTACCAAGTTAGGCTTCACCTAAAGTTGAGGTCAAGGTTGAACCACAATAGACAACACAACCTTGAACTAGTGCTGGACCACAGCTAACTTTATCTTCTGATCTGTAGCAGGGTCATGATCCCTCTCCTTCTGAACTTGTATGGGAAGAGGACCTAGCTGAGAAAGACATACAAGAACAACCTGGTGCTAAATGCGAGTCTTCTTAGTTCAAATCTGGAAAAAGGAAGAAAAGGATGTCCATAAAGAAGGACAATAAGAAGAAGAAGTCCAATGCATCCACCTCTACACCTCAGGATGAGTCAAAGCATTCTGAGGTTACTGAAGAAGAGGCTACTTAACCAAGTACAACAAATGTAGAGGCTCTTACTGCTGGGAGACCCACCTTGTCCTGGACCTTTGATGCTAATCCAGACAGATGGAATGTCATTAGAGATCATGCAGGTCAAGATGTCTATATTTGGCAAGACTTACTTGACCTTCCTTTGCATGATCTCTATGACATGAGGAGATACTATAAGAGTCCTAGGGATCCTGACCAAATAATGAAGAAAGGAATAGTCTTAATCCTGATGAGGACTATCAATATATAAGTAATCTCTTCTATTTTAGTAGCATCACCCTAGGGGAAGTTTGTAAAGTCTACACTTAAAGGCTGATGCAACAAAAGCAACCGAAGAGCTCTCACCATGCATGCATAAAGTATAGAGTAAAGTTACTTCAGAAGTTTTACACAACTCAAAGAAAATAAGGTAAGTGTAAAATCTTCTGAAGCCAAATAACCAAATCTTCCAAAGCCAAAGATGTAGTCTTCCTAAGATTCAAATACAAAGTCTTTCGAAGCCAAAGATTGATTTCTTTCGAAGACAGATAAGACATGCTTTCTCTGATCACCTTTTGACAAAAGCTGAACAACTTTTCACTGCCACCTCTGAAGACTCACCAACTTAGGTAAGTTGGTGAAAAGGTTCATACTTTTGTCAACTGTAGATTAAGGTCATTGGTTTGTAACTTTCTACTTTTGTACCTCATATCCCTTTTGTAATATATTAGGATGTGAGCTATGGCATATCATAGTCACAAGGCAAAAGGCAATCTGCATTTTGACTATACATTGATCTTGTTGTCTACATTAGTGTTTCCAGCTGGCTTTCAAAGTATAGCCAACTATAGGATGTAGTATAAAGTGTTTAAGTACTTGTCTATATTTTTATGTTTTGTAAAACTTGTAATAGAACTTGAGAGCAATATACAACATATTGCAAACCAAATATTATATTGTTCTTGTTCTGTCTCATATTTGCTTGTGTTCTTAGTATCATTAAACCCGCTTTCCTATTTGATCTGTTAAGTGTTCTAAGTCTCTCCTTATTATGAAATTGTTGCATTGACCCCTTCAACGGTCCTACACATCTCTATAAAGCTCAGTTCTCTTGGTTACCGTATGACATCTTCTATCGAGGTTATTACTATTGTAACTTATAATCCATTTTTCTCATAATTACTCTTTCACATTCGATCTTCACAGAGCTTCTAAGGTCAGTTATAAACTTTTTCCTTAGATTTTACTTTTTAATCAGGAAATGTCACACCCCGCCATGGCGGAACCACGAGACCTGATGTATGGCTTCCAAAGCATATGATTATCCTAGAAACAAATATACCATAAATACATAGCTCTTAAAATTAAGAGTTTTACATCTCAAAATTAACTGTTTAGTATCCACATTGGTCATCAAAATAAGTTGTTTAAAAGTTCTACCCATATGACCCAACCAGATCGAGTTGCCCATGTAAAACCTTTTCAAAACAAATAATAAATGTATCCAAGGTATGATTGATTTCCTGGTTGCTTGCTTCCAGAGATCACGTCTTATTTACCTGAAAAAACATACTTTAAAAGGTCAATATAACGTTGGTCAGTTCATAGATTTTAAATGCTCAGAAAAATATAAATCCATTTTCTCGATAAAAATATAGGATACGATCAACACTAGTAATGCATACTATCAATTTGTAAACTTGCAAAGAATACAAATAATATGTAACTTCATATTGAAAAACCAAACGATGACTTATGAACTTTTGCCCCAACCCGCCTTGCGGGTATGAATTAGGACAATATGCTATCATTCGGACATACGGACCAGTGGTCAGCCGCAACTAACCATGATATGGGCGTCAAACCCAGTAATACTATTTAATATTTCAACATCTAAAAAATATCTTATGTTTATTACTAAGAAAGGGGATTTTCGGTGCTCAAGAACAACTCATGAATACATAAAAGTTAAGTATTATTTTATAAACAATGCATAAATATGATCAAGTATGTTTTTTCCCCAAGTGAAATATTAAATAATAAAAATGGGGACATGAAACTCACCTTAAGTCTTAACAAGAATTGAAATTTGGGAAATTACATGACTGCCCTAAACGAAACCTGAATGGTTACAATAACTTTCGGACCATGATACGTTACCATTTAATGCCTCAAATATATATGGAGTCCAACCAAATTATTTGGTTCATTGGTGCATAAATTATATCTTTTAAGTACATTTTTATAGAAACACTAGTAACTAGCTTTAAGTCTTTATGAATACGCACATAAATTTCATTAATAAAAACATTACATGCCCTTTTATAGTTTTATTTCTGATTTATATAAGTCGTCTTATATTTATGATGATAGAGTTTTAGTGGATGGTGACTTAATTCTATTTTATTATATCAACCCTAATCCTTTGATATTTTTAAAATTTTTAGCTTCTTATGTGACACTATTATAGTAAATCAAATGAATTATTTTCTTCCTACAACTTTTTCCACATAAGATTATATATTTTAGGTTGTAATAAATGTAAATTCCCCTGTTTTTAGTATGTTTAAGTGGTCCAAAACTATTTATTTATACAAAAGGATGCAACAACAATATTTCTAGTGTACTTTTAGTATTTCCTTCGGTTGACTAACTAAATCTACTTGTTTTGACAAGAGGTCCCCAAAATTTGAAAACTTACTCAAAGGACAGAAGTTAGATAAATACAACACTTTATTTGGATCCGTTATGACCTAGTTTTGTTGCCAACAAATAGGACCAAAAATCTTCTGAAAAAGACAGTTTTGACCTTTTAACTTGTTTTGGAAGGTTGGGGTATCACATCTCAGTGAATACAGGTGAGACTACTTGAGTGGCAAAGCTAACTTCTTAAACTTAAATTTAGACTCAAGAATCACTTTTATTGGATATGTTATGACTGAGATATGTCTCGTCAAAGTAAGCGCAAGGAATGTGTCAGCTTTTTGTCAGCTTTTTAGCTTAATATTACACCCACCTTCTTAATGTCTTTACTCTTTCCTCTCTTTACTCACTTGGTATTATCCACTATCTTACTCTTATTAACCATTTTAACATTATTCAAGACATAAAGTTACAGGTCCATAACATTCTATAAAATAGACTATAACTTTAACCACCATAAGTTGCTTGTTGCCTTAATTAAATGTCACAATCATGCTATAAATATGTTTTATAGAGAATGATGTTAGATTTCATCTTGATAAGTATATGTACTTATATCTCACTTGGTTCTTCTTTTAAATACATATATAGTTAAACTTTGTAAGATTATTATACTTGTTTTCTAACTTGATCACAAGACAAGTGTAATTTTTCACATGTAAAAACAACATACCTTTTTATGCCAACTTTTCGTCTAAACACCCATGGATTATCAAGATGTTACACTTATTTAAAGTTTCAAAAAAACAAATTCTTTCATTATACTTAAGAGTTTTAAGACAAAGTGTGTACTTTTGTTTTTGAAATCACATTTTCCAAGCTTAAACATGAATTTTCATGGGTGGCTCTTCATACAAGTTCCAACATTTGTATATGATCATAAAATGAAAGAAAATAGTAGGAGTTTAGAGGCTCACTTTGAGAATTAAAGAAGTAGAAGGCTAGATTTTATCTTCCAAGGCTTGATCTCCTTCAAAATACTTGAATCCTTGTAAAGAAGACTTGGTTATTTGTAAAATAGTTAAGGAAAAAGTGAGAGTGTGGAGAGAGGGGGGGGGCGGATAGGAAGGGAAGAGAGAGGGAGACAAAAGTTACCTTGGAGTTAGTTTTACAAATGAGTGCTTGAGTGTATGTGTAGATATTTATCAAGTCTATTGTTCACTTTTTAAGGGCATGGATGAGAACATGGTTGTTGAGATGGTCAAATAATCAAGGTATGGGTAGGGGGTTTTAGTTTTCTCTTTTTCATATATAATGCATGTAAGTTGATGTCTAAAGAAAGTATGGTGTATGGTTTATTCTAAATAAATTTAGAATTTTTTTAGGGTTTTTATTTCACAAGAAATATTTTTAACTAGTTAGATAATATTTGACATGATGATGTATTGTTTACTTTTGTCATAAACCTTGATCATAGATGTTTATTGTTCTTTATTTATAATTATAGATTTATTCATTTGATAATGATCATTAACCGGATAGACTTGGTTTTTTAATTATGTAGGAGACATAATTTTTCCTATTAAATATTATAACTTATGATTTTTTAAATTTGATAAATTGAATTTGGTTGATATGGTTTCTCGAACTCCAACTTGATAACACCTAATTTATTTACCATTGCTCATATCCACTAGACAATCATGCCTATTGGTCATCAAAATCCCAAAATTAATATATAGTGATCATGAAATTACATTTCTACAAGACCTGTTATGGGAGGTCAATACAATCAATCTTACAATGAGGAGAGTGTTAGAACACTTAACAGTTCAAATAGAGAACTTGATTTGAGTACAAGATGAAAAGAACAGAAGTAAACAAGGAGACAGAACTCAAGAACAATATGATATGGTTTTCAAGAATGATGTATATTAATCTCAAGTTCGTTTCCAAGTGTTACAATGCATAAAAAGATACAACACCCTAAGATACTTTATATTACACTCTACAACCGGCTATACTTTGAAAGCTAGTTGGACATTGATCGACAACAAGATTAATGTAGAGTCAAAAGGCAGATTGCCTTTTGACTAGTGACTATGACATGGCATAGCTCACATCCTAATATATTACAATAAGGATAAAAGTATATAAAGTAAAAAGTTACAGACTCTAGACCTCAATGTACAGTTGTAAAAGCATGGACCTTTTCCCCAACTCATGCAAGTTGGTGTGACTTTAGGGTTGCAGCGGAAAGTGGGCCTGCTTTATGAAAAGTACATCCGAGGAAGCATGTGCTTCTCTATCTTCAGAAGAAATCAGTCTTCACGTCACTTGGCTTTAAAAGAATTTGATTTTAAAGCTTCAGAAGACTTCATCTTTGTCTTTGGAAGATTTTCTCTTTGGCTTCGGAAGATTTTACACTTAGAATATTTTCTGTGCTGGGTGTAAAACTTTCGAAGCAACTTCTACCTTGTGCTAAGTGCATGCATGCAGGAAGCCTTTGGTTGCTTTGGTTGCATCAGCCATCTTATACAACCTTACAATGTCTTTTCTAGGTTTTAATAGGACTATCTGATTGTGCTTACATCTATAGGCAATTATGTTAGAAACTACAATGAAAATTCACAAGAATGATGACCTGAAATTAGGGTTGTCATAGGAAAAAGATGACCCGTTCTTGATCCCCTATTCCTACTAATAATTTTGATGATGTCATCAACTAGGTTCTTCATGAATATCCTGATCAAGAATGTTGTTCATTTCTTGCTCAAGACATTGAACTTTTGAAGGCAAGTCGAGCCTTCCATAAGAATGCGGTTTTATGGAAGTATGACCCTAAGGTCAGTATGATTTTGTTTCAAAAAAAAAGGTTGGCTTACCTGAATTTTCTTTCCTGTTAGGTCTTTGCTATCCTTTACCCCTGATGATCACTGTGTCTTTGAATCTTTGTTTCAAAATCACGCTCTAGACATCAATGTCTTTGAGTTAGCCCATGTTTACAATTTAAAAAGCCATGGATCCTCTCGATTTCTATTCCAAATCAAACCCGATCAGTCATATTTGATTCTCTAAGCTATTTTAAATGATGTCGATGGGAAGGGAAAATTCTTCTTACCATGAAGCGTAGCTCTATCCTTGGTGGTGATCAGCTGCCCCTTGAGTGGATCAAGAATGGTAGGGTTTAGACTTTAGGATCTTGCATTATCTTGCTTTTATAATGATGGTCTTGTTTATTTGATTACGCGACATCGAAGTTCTTTGATCTTGCACATCCTCATGCTGATTTCATCAAGTGAGTCAACTATTTTACATTCTCCCTATGGCAGAGAGCATATTCTGACTCAAACTCTTTAGTTTCGAGGAAGGTTCTAGCACTAAACATTCAGAATCCTTAATGTCAGGAGGTATGTAAGGCCTATCCCTTATTTATTTTTGATATAAGGATCTACAATGCTAATAGGCTCTATTTTATTTGAAGGATTCCTTAAGTCTACATCATGCTTCTCTTTTGATGACATAATAACATGATCTCTAAATGGATCGTTATGAAGAAGGATAAGCCCACATAATGATCCCTAAGCCAAGTGCACATGTGCTATGATTCAAGTCCTTAGTAAGCAAGAAGAGGAATTTGCTGAGGTTATGGAGGTTGGCTTTTCTCTAGAATGGAATTCACTGACACCATTAAGAAGTTGGAATCCCTTCTGCACTCAATGAGTTAATCCCATTATCCTTTGATCCATTATCATATATAAAAGGTCTAATCGTGTTTGCTCTTCGTAGGGGTTAAGAAGCATATTGGTAGATGCTATGTTGAGGCCGAGAAAGCTGAAAAGACCATTGACCATCTCAAAAGGATAGCAGTTGCCAATAACATAGTAATGGAGTACGAGGCTAAGGCGTTTGCTTGTCTGAAGCAAGAGTGAGCAAATCAAGGTTGATCACGTAGAAGAACCATAGGGGGTCCTCAATGTGGCTAAGAAGTCTAAGGCAATGACCATTCTATAGGCCTAGATTTAGATGGCCAAACAAGCTACTGACAAGAGCTTCATTGTCTTTGCTTGGGATATCTAGGGATAGCATAAGGCTATAGTCAATCTCGATGAAGAAGTTGCTGGGACGAGTGAGGTGCATGCGGATGAGGGGAAGAAGGTAGGAGAGGAGGTTCCAGAGGGCGATGAAGGTAGTGATGCAAAGGCTTGAGTCTTTTATATGAATGATAGTTTGTTTATCTTCAAAGTTTTTAGTTGGTTTATACTGAACAATTTGCTTTCCAAGGCCTAGATGCTGTGTAAGGCCCCGTTCCTGGACACCTCACAGTTGGTCATTCACAGCAGTAATTAAAATAAACATTATAGATTTACAAATTTAAGCAGCGGAATTAATTTAACAAAAGCCATTCATTTCATTATCAACACTGTTGCTAAGCAATCCACCTTGGTTTAATCAGTTTACAAAAGAATAATTTAACTGCATTACAAAGCAACAGTGATTTCTATTAAGAATGGATGCCAGTCTTTCCCTGCCGAGTAGCTTCACCCTCGTGCCATCCTCAGCAATAATTACCTGCCAACTGAAAATGTATAAAAGTCAGTGTTGCTGAGTGAGCTCTAGTTTTGTACGTAATAAAATACTTTCTATATGTTGTTTATGCAAATACTCTTTTTGAAAAATATACAACTCTATACTGTATATGCGAGCACGCATTAACTGTAAGAACAAATATTGTTCGTTCTCTGTACTATATGCCTTGTCTGTAAACTTTTAACTTTATGTTTCACTGTCTGTATGGACCAATGCGCAATGCCCCAACTGTATGGGCGATGGAAAACGGGTGATGGGCCATCTATATCCCTTGAAAGGGTCAACTGTATCCCTCGAAAGGGTCAACTATATCCCCCGAAAGGGTCAACTGTATCCCTCGAAAAGGTCAACTATATCCCCCGAAAGGGTCAATTGTATCCCTCAAAAGGGCTCTGTGTACTATGTACAAGGCCGACCCAGTCACCCAGGGCACGCTACAAAGGCCCTGCCAATCTCAATTGATTGACCCTGTGTGCATAAAGGGTAGCTAACCCGCAACACAATTGAGCTAACGACAACACGGTCGTGTCCCTCCTATAAGCTTGCAAGACTTGTTAACTGTCACACCCCCGCTGATAGCGGAAACATAGGGATGCGAGCTAGACGGGATCATCATAACACATGGTTAACAATAGAGATGCAATATAGATATGATGACAAACGTGTCATGACGACACCCGAACACAAATGGAGACTTGTGTCGTGTTCAGTCAATGTTCATGATAGCATAGTCATAAGCACAATATAAAATGATCACATAAGCATTACTGATAACTTGTAATGTAAATTCCCACAACCCGGAAACAAGTATACTGTGTACAAGTTAAGCAACCAAGATGTTCCACAAAACAATGTTTAACAAAAATGCTTAATCTTCCAAAAATGCATCCTAGGGTCTCCTCTAAAAGGCAGTACTCCTAGAACTTCAATTACCTTGATCACCTGAAAAGAAATGCTCAAAACGGTCAACATAATTGTTGGTGAGCTTCATAGGTTTTAAGTAATAAAA
>BJCO01763438.1:0-12549 GCA_018326465.1 Flaveria floridana | reverse complement strand
ATATATATATATATATATATATATATATATATATATGTATGTATGTATATATATATATATATATTAAAACTAACGTTTTCATAACCGGATCGTACGTCGAATTGGACGACTTACTGGCACGGTGGTCGGAGTGGTCGGACCGGATTTAAAATCAGGATAACATCATAATTATATATAGGATATTATATATATAATTCAGTATACGTAATTTATGTGTATATTTTATAATTATATATAAAACTTAACAATAATGTTATGTCCAAAACACTAATTTATTGTTAAATCCTCCGTCTTTACCAATTAAAATCCAAAAAGCTAAAACAGAAAAATAAAAATATAAAAAAAATTAAAATCCGGTGCGACCACCGATTCGGGACGAACCGGCCGGTTGAACCCTTACATGACAAATTGATGTGAACTGGTTCGGCCACCCCTCAGATTCCAGGTCGTTTCTAATGTTGGTATTCTATTAAGCCTTGCCTTCGAAACAAACGAGTTGATTTTCAATGAAACCCATGGTAGCCAAAGCATTGGGTTGAGATCGATGATGCTTAATTTCTAATGTTGTTTCATGTGTTGTTGACTGGATGTTAACTGAACATCAAATAGAGGCGGCGGATAGCCCATGTTCAAATACACTGACCCTATTATGGTTCAGGTGATCAGGGACTTTAATTAATTAATTAATTAATTTGTTTTTTATTTTTCAAAAACCCATCTAAATACATGAATATTAAAAAAATATTACATTAAATAAATAGAAAATATTAAATAATGTTTTTAAACACAATACAAATACTAGTCTAATACGAAATCACCGGTCGTATAGCTCACAAATGCTCAACCAATTCATAAGGAATGTTTGCTTTTTATATGATGGTTCTTGATTAATGCTATTTTTTTGAGTCTTTATTTATCAATGATTGTCGATTGTAGTGGGTGAAAGTATCCTTGGTAGTTTTGATAAATAGTTTTACCCTCGTCTTCTAAAATGATATAATATAGAATAAGACAAGTATAGACTATGGTTATTATCTTCTCCCTTGTCCAAAATCGTATCAGGGTTGCGATCAAATGAAGGATTATTTTCGAATTCCAAACGCTCTTTCAATGTCTTTTCTTGCCGTTTCTTGCTTCTTCATGAAGTACCTACCTTTGCTTGTCTTCAAGTGGAGACGTAAAAGCTTGAACTAATGTCACCCATTCGTTCTAAATTCCATCAAATAGGTGGTACCCATATATGAAATGTATCTATTTGCATAAAAGATTGAGGGAGTTCGATACCGTCAATAAGGTTGTCGAATAAAGGAGATTGATCGATAACATTGAGGTCATAATTTGACTCGGAAACACCAAAAAACGCATGCCAGAACCAAAGATCATACAAGGCTGTCACCTCAAGGATGATAGCAGAGTCGGGGTGATCACTACGGTGAAACTGACATCTCTAAGTCGTAGGACATATAGCTCACCTAACATGCGTACAATCAAGGTTACCGAGCATTTCAGGTAAACCATGTAGTTCACCATGTACCTTGTAGATGCGAGGAATATCATACATAGTGGGTCTATGCAAATATCTCCGAGGGTAAGTCGACACGATTACTACGAATAAGTTTTAAATAAGTGTGTGTGTGTATATATATACACACTTTAAAATAGTATAAAAACTAAGAAAATATTTATATCCCTTGACAAAATTTTATGGTGAATCACAGACACATTTATTGGACATTTGTAAATACACGTCCAATGCATTCGAAGTAACACTGAAACGCTAGTTGCCGAAGAGTCACTTTAACTTTTTGAAAAGTAATGAATCCATCTATACCTCTAGCGTCTTCTCTTTGTTGAAAAAACGAATATCGCTTCGAAAAATCATTTGATATATGCATAAATAATTGTCTACTCAAACGGAAACATGTTCTAAAACTCTTACCACCCACTAGATCACGATTTAGAGGCAAAAAATCTCGTTAGTGATCATTGACGTTAAGATTGCTTGATCAAATACTCGACTGCCATCTTTTACGTTTTTAAAACAACGAGTTTGTCTTCTTTGGAAGAATCGGATGAAGAGGAACTTCACTCATGGTTGAGACAAAGAATGTTTTATAAAATGCTAGAGATAAAGAGAGTCAAATGAGATGGTTTGTATACAAAATAAAGATGGGTATATATAGGTAAAATAATAAAATTAAATTTTTTTATGAGCCTAGGAGCTTTTTTTACCCACCAAAGACCAACGGTAAAAACCAGCTGCTACCAGGCCCATGCCCCACGATCATGCCCTCACTCGCGCCACCATGTTACGGTTTATGTGACTAAGGTGGCAAGTCAAGTGGCTCACGCCCTCGACAACACAAAGCCTAAGTAATATGAAAATTTTCAAAATGTAGGAAAATTTTGAAAATAGGGGAAAATTGTTAATACGCGTTGTAAAAATTAGTTAAACTTTTATAATTATGATGCAAGTATTCATTACAGTAGTGTTAACGAGTTATTGTAGTTAAGGTGGGTTAACAACCGTTCTTTCCCCTATATATATCTGTGTGTGTGTGTGTATATATATATCAAACTATGTTTTTAGTTTACGGTTTAATATTTTCTATCATCGTTTACTGTTTTTCTACCCGTTACACTTCATAAATATATATTATTATATTTTTATTGAAACAAATTTATTATTATTTTAGATAAGATATGACTGAAATTATGTATAATTAACTATCTCAATTAATAAAACAATAACAATATTTTTTAAAAATTTCAAAAGAAATTGTTTAATAAAATTTTATAAACATTTTATTCGTTACAAAACAGATTTTTATTAAAATTACATTTTTAATAAAAAGAAACATGTTTTTTATTTATTAAATATATGTTTAACAATATACAAAATCATTAGCATTTAAAATTATCATTAAAGAGTTGAGTTAATATGGTAGTGACATATGACAAAATAACTGTGAAAAGATTAAATGTGGCAAAATAGTTGTGAGAAGATGACATGTGATAATAATTCTTTTGCTATATTAGTATAAACTAGTTTAGAAACACGTGTATCATACAAGTTGAATAAAAATATTAATATAAAAGCTATTAATCAATATTTGTAAATTATAAAACTATTATTTGAGATAAGATATAACTGAAATTATATATAATTAACTATCTCAAGTAATAAAATAATAGCAACATTTTAAAATTTTTCATATTTATTTTTTTAACAAATGATTATTTGTATTAAAAAAACTTTATCGTTCATAAAGTGTTGTTTTCAAAAAAAAAATATTTTTTCAATAAAAAGAAACATGTTTTGATTTATTTATATTAAATACTTGTTTAATATATTGAAAAAGATATACATTATCATTAGCATTTAATATTATTATTAAATGATTGACTTATTATTATAGTGATATATATCAAAATAATAGTAAAAAGATGAGTCAAAATGATAGTAAAAAGATGGCATGTTATAAAATGGTTGTGAGAATAACATGTGTCAATAATTATTTTGTTTTATTAATATAAATTCGTCGTATTCGTCAATTTGGTACATATAATAGTTTCGATATGGTGAATTTTAATGTATAAAATTGAATGGATTTGATGGATTATCCTTTTGGATTTTTTTATTTATTAATAAATTCAATCGCAGAACATTTAAACTTTTAATAGCATAAAATCAATCGTTTAATCGGTTACAAACCTAATATGTAACTTATTGAGTGGACTTGAATTCTTTTTATAGTTATTTTATTATCATTTTTAAATAAAAATCCTGGCAACAAAAACAGAGAATCCAATGGAAAATGTTCAGATTTTTGTCTATTTAGATCAATTAGAGATATGTGTATTCTTTCAAGACGTATATGTTCTACATTTTGAATTTATTTTTTTCAAAGTTTTTCATACCCAAACATATAATATCTATTACTTGTAGATAAATCATGTTTGGTAATTAATAACTTAGTGACGAAGCTTGAACAAATATATAAAAAGAGCCGAAAGTCACGGGACTCATATATCTTTTTTTCTATCGTTATATCAGGAAGACCCGGACTCAATACGTATACGCATAAATTTCCACCGCCTATGCAACAACGGGCAAACTGAGAGTCATGAATAACTTTCAGATTGAAACTATTTACAATTAATTCACAACGCCTAGGTTCAATTTTATACCAAGGTAGTTTCTATCGAACTAGTTTCTCCTGAGGTTTGAACTGGATAGTAACATTTGCAATAAATTCACAATAGTTTCGGTTTAACTTGACTATTTCAAAATTCAACTAAGTTTAATCTAAGTCAAAATACGCATTAAAGACTTTTAATGCATTTAATTCTGGTTTAGTTGTGTTGAATGTTTGAGGGTTTTAAATTCTTGATCTCAAGTATGGCATGGCTTAATGCCTTGTTTCAATACAATTGAACAATATGAATCCTCAACCATAAACACCCACTGAAATTATACTTCAATTGTTAGTTTTTTTTTTCATGGCAGTACGCACAGCACTGAGTGAGTTCTCTTGTGTGACTCAAAATTTGTTTTAAGTTACTCGTAATAAACATGAAGCTTCAACCACAAACACTCACTGTATTATTTCTCATCATCTTCATTAGGTCTGTTCAAATCGCTAGACGCTCGACGATCGCTCGACGTTCGTTCGAAATTTGCTCGAAAAATGCTCGTTCGAATTTTTGTTCGGTTGTAAACAAGCCGATCGGCTCTGATCGGTTTGTAAACGAGCCAAACACGAGTAAAGGTCCGCTCGGTTCGGTTCGAATTAATATGTATATATAGTTTATATGTAGCACTTTAGTAGATTTGATCCATTATATACAAATATATAATTATATTTATGCATACTTGATCGATCAATCTAATAAAGATTTACACATTAAACATAAAAGTAAAATCCTAAACTGTTAAAAGATATTTTCGATCATCTCCCGCTCTCACCGTTATCATTATCCTCAATACGCTCTCCGCTTTTCGGCTACAGACCTAGATTAATCGGCAGCCACAATGTATTGTTGGATGAAAATATTATCTAATGAACTGTGGCTGATTTTTAAGTTATTAAACCTTATTCGCTACAATATAAATTGTATAGCACACAAGATAGTTGAGTTGTATAAATTGTTCGCCGCTCGTTTGCGCTCGCTCGAAAATTTAATGCTCGAAAAATGCTCATTCGATTTTCCGCTCGGTTGTAAATGAGCCGATCGGATCGGTTCGGTTTGGAAACGAGCCAAACACGAGCAAATGTCCGCTCGGTTCGACTCGGCTCGTGAACAACCCTAATCTTCATCTAGTATTTTACTCTTTTTTTTTACTATGTGTTCTCGACTTTATTTAACGAAAGAAAAAAAAACAAATACTTTCTTTTCCTTTCTTTTACTCTATCTTTTTTTTTCTTTTTTCTTTCTGTCCTTCTCTCAATTTCCTTTCAATTCGGAATGATTGATTTTAGCCTTTATTTTTCATCAATTTCCTTTTTTTCACTCATTAAGTAAACTCGAGAACACAATATTTTTACTTTCCTTTTATTAAAAAAATTATAGAACATAACTACTAATTTCTTTCCTTCCACTTCTTTTACTTTTTTCTTTCATTCCACTTCCTTTTTTTTCTCTTCTTAAATGAATTCAGGAACACAACGTAGGTAGCATCGATAACACGTTACCGTCAGCGACCACCAACATCAAAAAAGCTTTATATTAAAAAAATAAATAAATAAACAAAAAAAACTCTAAGAAAAAGTAAATGTAAAAATGTTGAACCACGCAGGCAAATCATAAAATATTTAATACAATAGTAAGTCAATCTAGGGCCAGCGTATTTCGACGGAGTTGTTATCTTGCAAAATTTGACCGAAATTTAAAATAAAAAATTATCAAATATTAAAAATATAAGGAATAAAAGTTGAAAGTAAAAAAGTATTATGGCCAAGTTGTAAAAGATGTAAAGGTATTTGAGTTAAAATAAACAAAGTTAGATATTAGAAAAAGGCAAAAGTTAAGTACAAGTCACTAAACATATAGTACAACCCTTCATGCATAAAAAATTAATAATTAGTATATATATAATATATAAAATAAAACGTCCATGGTCTCGTCGTCCTGAGGTATTAGTGATTTCCCCTATAAAATGATGTGAGTTTAAATCTTTATATGCATATAGGATTCATGGTTTTTAATTAATTACAAGAATGAAAATGAGAAACTAATATGAATGTCAACGTGTGTTGGATCGGATCGGTTCGATGGCCGTGAACCATTACCGTCAGCAGTATGGTTGACGTTTGTTGAACTAGTACTACATTACCGGCTGTTTTGCGCGGCTAGCTATTGAATCATTAGAACAACAACCACGATTGCATCGGATCCAGGAGAAAGGATAAGTCAGGAAGAAATGGCGGTGGCTACGAGCAACTGATTCAAGTGACATAAGAAAAGAAGAGGAAGAAACTATGATCGTCAGTAGTGGTGAACTACTATCTCTTTTTCCAAATGCACATTTAAACCGTGAATTGCCCCCTCATTACCCTTTCTAAACCTTAAAAAAACATTTGGAATAAATACTAAATCTTTGTAGTAGATTAAATCATTAAAATTTAACAAAAAAACTTAAAATGAAAATAAAACTAGATTTCATTACAATAAAAAAAACTTACGGTACATAAAACATTTCATTAGTAAGACAGTGAAATTAAATAAAGCTAATAAATTGCTCCCAATCTCAACATTTTCAATTTCTGTCTTCATTTATAGCATCGTTACGGTCACTTTTTTGATCAAATGTTCTTAATTGGGGTTGTATATAGAACTAGAAATCCTTCTTCTTTTAATAGTCATCTTGGGAATTTAGGGATTGTACCAATCTCTACTATCTAATTATGTTGTTAATTATTCAAATAAACACAAATGTATGGGAAACAGTTAGAAGAAAACATACAATGTTCTTCAGACTCATCGCATTAGTCGGTCCCCTATGTGTTGATACGTCAACCCCTATGCTGGGTTATGGTTGTCCCTGGTGTGTTAGATATTTTAGTGTAATTAGATTGACTAACAATCAATGTGATTATGATATCCATCAAACAAGTTAGAAGGTGCAGAGTGCATGCTTGTTTGAGTTTATTATGATCTTCGATACCGAAAACCTCTTTAGGGGCGAAGCCTCTAAGTAATGGGGGTTCCAAGGGGGCAACACACCCTTGGAGGGGGTTCGGGGGCAACGCCCCTGGTAGCAAGGTCCAAGGGGTGGTAGCCCCTGACGGGGTCTAAGGGCAAGAGCCCTTGGCTAGGGTCGAGCGGACATGGTCAACTTGAAAATATTTTATTTTAGTAAAAATAACTTCATTAAAAATGCATTTAAAGTTTATATATAGAGTGCATCGAGTGGAAAAGGGCTAATGTTTAAGTCATTTAAATTGAAAATAAAAACTACCAAACGACATT
This sequence comes from Flaveria floridana, assembly GCA_018326465.1. Lineage (NCBI taxonomy): Eukaryota > Viridiplantae > Streptophyta > Magnoliopsida > Asterales > Asteraceae > Flaveria > Flaveria floridana. The sequence goes on along the minus strand of BJCO01763438.1, from coordinate 5,076 downwards.
TTCTTCCATCCCCTTGAAATCGAATTGGTTTATCTTTTTGGTCATCCTCTCGAATTTCTACTTTTGTTTCAAAACACACACAAAAATACATGCTTTGATCTTGATAAAAATTTGAGTTGTATTTGAGATATTCGGGTGAACTACCAAACAATTTTGATCTGAAAGTGATCACATGATTCTCAAATTATCCAGGCTTTGATTTCTAGATTTCTAACGGTCGTACTTATCAACATAACCGTCTTATCAACATAAACCGTCTTCATTTGTAGCATAATTTTAAGTCAATTATTATTGGACATAATATTCCAAGACACCTACGCTACATCATGCTTTGTAAGTCGATGCACTATATATATCCATCATCTCTCATGTTCATGATTGATATAAGCTTTATGTAAGATATTACAAACACTCTTTTAGGGAGTCATTGTCCTTTAGAGTGTGTTTTCTACGGTCCCAAACGTCAAATAACCAACTATGCTATTATACTATAAAATTCACCATCACTTTCTTTATATTTATAACTCCTCATGCACATCAACAATATATATTGTCCCGCTTTGTCCGCTTTCCACAATCCCTCGAAATTTAACAACCACATAAGAACTTCGTATATGGTTACATTCTTGATTCATACTTTCAATTAAGCATGTTTAACTATAAAAATCATACAACGTATGTTGTTTAACAGGCTAAGAACACTTTAGTAGTAGGCTAAGAACACTTCATACCTAGTAAGACAATTAGCTCGATCTAACCTAATATTTCTTATGTGTGGTAGGTTTTTATATGTATAATTATTACATGTTTTCCGGCTTGTGTTATTTGTTTCCATTTTTTTAATTTCGTATAAATTTAAAATGTTTAACTGTTCGCCTTTCTAGAAGTAAAACATCATAATATGGAATTTAATAATGCTATACCATTAATATAATATAGGGTATTTAAGAAGACTTCAATCCCCATGTGACATTGTGTTTTAAAGTATCTTTTAAAATAATACTAGTTGAATTCTGCCTCGCGCGTTGCGCGAGTATTTTAAAACTGATAATCACCGGTACAACCCTAGTTTCAACCCTTGGCTCAGATCCGGCTTCTCATTATGGCTGCAAACCAAACGTGGTTGCCATGCCAAAACAACGGTTTTTTTTTAAATCATCACAGCCATCCTATGTAATACTGCTTTGGCTCAGATCAACTCACGGTGTCAGGCTGCAAACCATCTACATATGGCTGCCACGCCAGGACAACAACATGTTTTTGGTTTGACCATCATTGCCAACGAATTGAAGCCAACACGATGCAGCACAACGACAAGCATAGCTTTGGTTCAGACCAGGTCATTGCTTCTAGCTGCAGACCATCTACCAATGGTTGCCACGCTAGAACAACAACCTGTTTTTGGTTAGATCATCACAGCCAACAAACAGCCTAAAATAAAGCAACAATGTGTGATCCAGTGAATCGAAGCCACCAACATCAGGCAGATTCATGAACACATGGAAAACCCAAATCAACATCAAACATTAAAGGTCTGTAAGAATCAAAAAACAGAAACCCTAGATGAAGAACCAGAACCAAATGACCGACACATAAGGCTCAGAATGTGTGCTCGTTGTGGCTGCAAATTGTCATTTGCCGCGCCAAAACAACAAAGCGACACTTACTTTTTATCATCATCGCCAGCTCTCACAACATATTAGTAACAAACCAAAAAGAGAACAAAGAAAGCAGTGATAAACATTAAACCAAAGCCAAGTCTCAAATGAGGTGTTCCTCATCATCATCGACACATTCCATCGATGAATTACACATACCCAACCACATGCATAAGCTAATCATAAGGCTCGGAATGTGTGCTCGTTGTGGCTACAAATTTTCATTTGCCACGCCAAAAACAACAGTCACACCTACTTTTTATCATCATCGCCAGCCCTCGGAACATATTAGTAACAAATCAAAAAGAGAACAAATAAACCAGTGATAAATATTAAGCCAAAGCCAAGTCACATATGAGGTGGGACACCGGCATGGCCACAACATCAAATGGGGGTACAACAACAAATGGACTACAATGGTGTCCACACCACAGCCGTTGACAGGAGCCGCAACCAGCCACAAATAACAAATCGGAAACAGTTCACAATCTCAACAGAAGACTGCATCAAAATACACTTTTAGATGCGACTCAGATGAGCATAAACTCAACATCATCGACCTGAAGACTACCGACCGGTTGCAAAACATCATAATTTATGTCTCAGATGAGCTAATGGCCATCATCATCAACCCGACATCACACTCTACACCACCAAGAATCATACTACAGTAACATCTTTCTCATGTAGTCATGTTTATACCTACTATTATAAACATCATCAACAACCATAGGCAAATTAGGGGCAAAAGTCACCACCATCAGATAATAATAGACATAAACCAGTCTCATTTAAGCAGAAGCTTAACATCATCCACGAAGCTACATGGCAGAACCGAGAACATGACAATCGACACTAACACTAAAGTTTAATGAGCAATTGTATCAAGAACTGTAAGCTTTAGAAGCAAAAGCGGTTGAGAAACATGAATATCAAGATACACAGATCAAAAAATCGAACAACAATATGTATTAAAAAGCCACAAAAAATCAGAAACCAAGAGTCTCGTCCATTTAAAAGCCGGCCAGCCAAGGCATCTTCCGACAACAGTTTAGGGGCTGATGTAGAAGAGAGGTTAGATGAAGACAGAGTGTCTCATGCAAAAATTACTTGTACACACTGCAATAACAGTTGCACAACCAAGGGAGAAAGCCGCATGCGGCAACTGCCGGTATTAGCTCGCCAGATCTGGCACCGTCGCGCCCTACCCAACGCCGTGACTATCATGACCGGCCATAACAGTTAACCCCAAAACCTCTCTCTCACCTCACCATCATCGGATCTGTTTGGCCTATGCAAGCCGGTGACCACCATGAAGCCCAAAGCTTCTCTCTCACCTACTTCAGCCTCCATCTCCGTAAACAACACATGAGGATAGAAGGTAAAAGTTAAGATACAAAGGGTTATACCCTTGTGCATAAGAGGCTTGTACCCCAGACAATACCAATTGTATGACACTGTTCATACTATTCATTGACATTGCTTTTTTAATATATAGGGTAATAATATAATTATATAATTATAATAGTATGAAGAGTTATATCTTCACATCTAACATTAATAATTAATAATAGAATTAGAATGTCTCGTTAGTGATGATATAAAGCAAATAATTGGAGTGAAATGTAATTTTAATAAATAAATAAATAAATAAAATAAAATATCTAGTTTTTTAAAAATTTAAGTAAACATGTATCACATAAACATATAGTGTGTGAACGAGACCCTGAAATTCAATTATTAAAAAATAGTTTAAAAAATGTTTACAACTGGTTTCATATCAATTTTATTTCCAAAAGTAAGAATTTGACAATTAGTTATAATTCTATAAACGTTTTTGATACGTACCAACCAACCCCATGACCACCATCACCCACGTTGCATGCATGTTGCTACTTTATTTCCTTTTTAGTTTGTTAATCTTTTTATTACTAGAGTAGTGATTGTAATGGGTAGTTATTTTACTTCCACTATGTCCATGTTTTCTTATGTAGTTTTCATTGTAAGCCTTTAAAAAGACCATTGTTATTGTTATGAAGTTTAAGCAGAAAATTGAAGTAAAAGTTTGTGTTTTTATTCTCTCATCTATGTTCTTTGGAGCCTAACCCACTCAACGGGTCTATCGGGAGATTGACCATCTCGAATTCCGGTGGGAGAGTCGAATGGCGACCCCCATGGCGTATTGATCCCGTCCTTGAGGACAAGGACGTTTTGCAGCGGTGGGGAATTGATACGTACCAACCAACCCCATGACCACCATCACCCACGTTGCATGCATGTTGCTACTTTATTTCCTTTTTAGTTTGTTAATCTTTTTATTACTAGAGTAGTGATTGTAATGGGTAGTTATTTTACTTCCACTATGTCCATGTTTTCTTATGTAGTTTTCATTGTAAGCCTTTAAAAAAGCCATTGTTATTGTTATGAAGTTTAAGCAGAAAATTGAAGTAAAAGTTTGTGTTTTTATTCTCTCATCTATGTTCTTTGGAGCCTAACCCACTCAACGGGTCTATCGGGAGATTGACCATCTCGAATCGGTCTCTATCAATGGTGCTTTCATTCTCGTCCTCTCCTTCCCGCAAGGAAACATCACCGGATGAAATGCTTGCTCGATCACAACAACTCTTAGATTTTGTCACCGCCAACGCCGCCCAAATTGCCGCCAACTTCCGTCGTCGAGTTGCATCCCTCTCTGCCGATCAAAAAGCCGCCATTAAAGCCAGCCTAGATAGCATGGCTGCCCAAGTTGCCACATTACGTTCCCTTTCTAATGCTGCCATACCATCACCGTCCCCTCCGCCTTCGCCACCGTCGTCACCTCTACCTTTTGTGCTTTCTACCCCACTGACAATGGACACCAGCCCCATATCCACAGCCCCTATTCAACTCATTGCACCATCCATTGCACCCGCATACCATAACCCAACACAGACACCTATGTTTGCTACTCCTGTGCACCATCTTTCCATACCAAAAACATCATCCAAACCAGTCCCTAACACCGCATACGCATCTACCAAAAGTCAAACCCATCACAACCCCCTCAACACCCGCGTTTTGCCATTGAAGAACGAGGCACTGGAGACACTCAGAACACATGTATGGCGACCACCATGGCGCTCGAATTCCGGTGGGAGAGTCGAATGGCGACCCCCATGGCGTATTGATCCCGTCCTTGAGGACAAGGACGTTTTGCAGCGGTGGGGAATTGATACGTACCAACCAACCCCATGACCACCATCAACCACGTTGCATGCATGTTGCTACTTTATTTCTTTTTTAGTTTGTTAATCTTTTTATTACTAGAGTAGTGATTGTAATGGGTAGTTATTTTACTTCCACTATGTTCATGTTTTCTTATGTAGTTTTCATTGTAAGCCTTTAAAAAGGCCATTGTTATTGTTATGAAGTTTAAGCA
>BJCO01763409.1:0-13986 GCA_018326465.1 Flaveria floridana | reverse complement strand
GGGGCACATGTGATTACTGAGCCACACTCAGCACATGTACATCCTGATTTAATCAGGAGGTCAGGTGATTCAGTTTCAACTGATGATGACCTGAGCTTCTTCTATGACATTTTAGCTCACAATACTATTCTTGAGGATGAGGTGAGTAGACTCAAAGAGCTACTTGCCAAAATGACTCAAGAACAAAGTCCATCTGCCACTATTCACCCACAGATGGCACCTTCACCTAAAGGTCTCATAAACACACAACCACTCCCACCAACTCAGCCACCAGCCTCTACTTCTGGCACTATTTCTCAGGGACAGAACCCCCCCTGAGCAAATGGTTGTTATCTTTCAAAACTCCCTGCCTCTCATCACACCCATCATCACTGACATAGTGCATAAAACCCTTGATGAGAGGCTTGCCTCAAACATTAAAACCCTGGTGGATGATGTTGTGGTAAAGAAGCTTTCTAACACTCAAACCACTGCAACCAATGCAACCACAGAGGGGGAGACTCAGTCAGTGAAAGCCATCAAGAGAAAGAGAGTGGAGGAGGAAAAAGAGAAAGAGAAAGAAGCTGAGAAAGAGGTGGAATATGAGAGGGAGATGGTAGTGGAGACTGAGAAGGAGAAGGAGAGTGAGAAGCGAACTGAAATGGAGAAAGTGGCTGAAAGCGAAAAAGACTTTCATGTCACATATAAAAAGAAGAAGGGTGGAGAAAAGGAGAAGGAGAAGGAGCTAGCAGTCCTTGTCAAGGAGGCTGATGCCGAACACAGCAGGTCAATGGATAACATCATTGATCAGCTGTTTAGGCAAGGCTTTAACACTACTGAGCTAGATACAGAGATAAGGAAGTTGGAAGTTAAGGAGATTGAATACTGATGGTCTTGCTATAGCCAAGAAGAGAATGAGAGACTTGAGTCCATGGCAAGATTCACTTTGAAGTATCTAGGGAGATCAGTCCTGGAAGTAAAATCATGGCCCAGGGACAGCATCTTGGCAATAACCACCAAGATCTATTCGTCTGAGGTATTCACCAAAGGACTGATCATAGAAGCCCTAAGTGAAGCTGGTGCTAGGAACAAGACTGAGCTAGCCAAGCAAACCAAAGCCTCACTCACATCCAAACTGCTAGAATAGCCTACCCAATTTCCAATACCTAAACAAACCATACAACAACCCACAAAACCAACTCCCTTACCCACAAAACCAATAGCCGATGATGCACCTTTGAAGAGGAAGAGAAGCGTGTTGAGGCTAGAAGAAGAAGATGATGATGATGATGAGGAAGAAGATAGGCTGCCACTCTTAGCAATTATCCCTTTGCCTAAGGCCAAAAGTCACCCTCCAACAATTACTCCTGAGCTCCAAAGACAAACTGTGAAAGTGAAGCTAGAAGAAGAGCTTCACAAACACCATGATGAGGAGTTGTTGAAGAGGGTTGACAAAGTATATGCAGCTTCCTCATCAATCATAAACATGAGGAAACAAGCTCAGAGACTATACACTCTCAAACATACATTCCAATATCAAAAAGAGAGAGTGAGGATTTGGCCTGATCCCAGGGTGTCTCATAGGATCCAAAAGAAAAACATTCCTGAGAGATACAATGGGCAAGTGAAAAAGATTGTAGAGGCAGTGATCATACTTGCCATTGTAGTATCACCCTAGGAGATCCTTGAAGATTTCAAGAAAGACTATACATCCAATATGCCCCCACAAAAGATGCTGCAAAATAGAATGGTCAAAAGGGGGTTGGTGTATAAGAGGCTTGAGGAAATCAGGAAGGATGAGCTCCACTTGATTCTTGAGAGTAATCACCCTGATGAATTTGCATACAGAGAGATCACAACAATGGAGCTCAAAAATGGAAAACAGGTCAAATTCCTCTCTGAGTTTTATGGGCCTAAAGGATTCTTTGAGGGAGAGGCAGAAGAGCTCACCATAGAGGAACAAATAGTATTTCTAGAAGCCTACACAAGAGAATCATACAGGCTCATAGTTGGGAAGTAGGTCTCATGGATGGGGTAACAACTCTGTGTCCAGTTCCCCAAGACAGTGTTCCCATCCATCCTTTGCCAATCAGATCCTTGAGACCTCTTACCAGGCCTGTGCTGATATGGGTAAATTTTTGAGCTGATCCAGAAGTAAAAAGACCAATCTTTCTGCCTCAATAAGTGGGACATTCAATAAGCTTAAAGGTTTTGGCTGCATTGTTTCAGGGGGGTTTGTTGGACCAAAAGAACCAATGAGCCAGATCAGAAAAATCTTTAAGTCCTACAAGACATCATAACAACTACTGAAGGCCTCATCAGCTGTTTGACAAAGACTAAAGACTTCTTCAGCTGAAGATCAAAGTACTAAAGATCATCAGCTGAAGACTAAAGTACTGAAGACGTCATCAGCTGAAGACTCAAGTACTGAAGACTTCATCAGCTGAAGACTAAACTACTGAAGACAATCAGCTGAAGTACAAAGACTGAAGACAAAGACTGAAGACATCAGCTGCTGACAACAACTAAAGACATCAGCTGATGACAACATCTGAAGTTCAAGTCTGACGACAAGTACTGAAGTCTTCAGAGTTTGTCACAACAGCTGAAAAAGTATTCTTTAGTTGTTATGATGGTTTCCTTTCAGTCTTTTCTTTTCAGTAGTTTCTTTTCTATTTCAGTACATTGTAAAACATCTGAAGAGCATGTTCTTCAGACGTTCTAGTTTCAGTAGTTTCTTTTCAGTAGCTGTAGTGTTAGTTAACACTTGTCTTTTGTAAGAAGATGTCAGCTGTTTGACATCTTCAGTAGTTTAGTTTATTTCAGTAGTTTGTTGTAATAACAGTTTGATGTCACTATGAAGTGACATCAGCTGACATCATCTTTCCTATAAAAGGAAAGATGACCTAATTGTAAAACTTCCCAAAGCGTGTGATCAATTGAAATACACCTTTTTGCCGAAATTCTCTCTCTATAACATACTGTTTCATTGCTATATCTCGTGTGTTCTTGCAATAATTTCTAAGTCTTGTGCTAATTTCGTTACAAATCCAATCTGATTGATCACACTAGATGCTGAGATCCTTTCAATGACGAGGATGATGATGATAATGACCCAGATGAGGGTCATAGAGGTGGTTCATCTACTGTGACTGGCTCTGACCAGCCTACAGTTCATCCAGATATCCCCCATATGGAAGATTTGGGTACTTTTTACTTGGGAAAGGAATCAGAGGACTCTGAGGAAGAGCCTCTTACTAGATAGGTTGGTAACAAGTGGGCCACTATAGATAGAGGGAAGGAGGTGGTTGGTGCCCTCCAGGCTAGTTCGAAGGGTGTTGATACTGAGGAAGCTGATCCATCCTACACACCCGAATAGCCAATCAGCAAGGGAAAAGCACCTGCTGCCACGGGGACAAGGAGGAAAAGGATGGCCCAACCCTATGGGAAAAAGGGGAAACGCCAAAGGATTATTTTGATGAGTTCTTCCACTGCCACTACCACTATCACAACCACTACCACTATCACAACCGCTACCATCGACATACCCACCACCACACTAATACCCATATCTTCCTCACCCTCAATACCTAAAACTACACCTCCACAAACCATTCCTATCCCCACACCTATCTTCATAACCTCAACCATCGAGCCTACCGTTACATAAGCTGACACCTCAACCTCCTATATTCCCCCTTTCCAGAGCACTACCCTTCCCACAGTTCCTTAACAGGCTTTGCTCAAGCTTCTGGCAGCTGATGATCTGAAGACTGCCTAGATTAGCCAACTGATGTTAGTGAATGCAGCACAGGGCCAACAAGTTGCCAAACTGACTGAGAAGAACGAAGCCCATGAGCGGGCATTAGTTCTACCTCATAAGGCCCATCAAGCTCATTTTTGCGCTAGTGCTGGCATCCACCAAGAAGATCGAGGGTCTTGAGAAGAAGAACAAGAAGATCATGTTGAGGTTGAAGGGAAAAAGAGAGAAGTCGTTAAAGATTAAAGGAGATGGAGATGATGACGATGATGACGACCCTAGTGATGATGAATCAGATGATGAGGATAATGAGGAAGAGTCGGATAAGAGTGGAGAGGAGAAGAAGAAAGATGATGATGAGGATGACGAACTTGAAGGTGATGCGAACGCGTCAGCCTCAAATCAATCTGAGAAGGAGAGGTAGACTAAGCAAAGTCGAGATCAGGGAGCCTCTTCCTCAACTCCTCAAGCGAATGCGCCTCAAGATAAAGATCAATGTAATGATTAAGAATGTCTATGTAGTTTGAAATCTTTTGTAATTGAACATTGTATTACATTAATGTAAATGATGATAATTTATATTTAATACCTTGATGAGTCATTAATGTGTGCTTTGCTGATCATTCTTACAAACAGATACAAATCAACAGGTCGATGATTTTGAAGTTGCTCCCCTTCAGTAAATTAAGACTCAACTCATAATGATTCTTGATTTACAAGGGATTGTAACAAGATCTGTGAGTTACACACCTGAAGATGGATAGATTATTCACAACTTGACCGACAAACAGCTTGCAGATATGTTTAGATTAAATCCTGATGAGATTGTAAGAGATGCTCCTGAAGTTGATGTCATTAGTGATAAGGAGCTACAAGGAGTCGATGAGATAGAGATAGAGGATCTCACGTCAGAGTACTATCCACGATACACAAATAATGATGGAGATATCTTACCAGACTTGGGTGAAACCTTTTTCAGTGGAGCATTTAACAAGATTAATGAGAAAGTCATAGAGAAAGAAGCTGTAAAAAATAAAGCTCAAGATGATGATGCTGATATCGAGCAAAGAAAGGCTGAATGGGCTGCATGTCTAGCTGAGATGAAAAATCAGAGAGAGCCTCCAAAGAAGAATGCCTACACCAAGGTGTATAAAGGTAAGGGACATCAGAAAGTATCAGGAAAAATTATCAGCTGGGCATATTTTGAGGATTTAAATGTTTAAGCTATCAAAAGGGAGAAAGGGATTGAGTATTACAGACATCCACATGATCTGAAAACCCTCCCAGCCTTTGAGCTGAATAGACTTGCATGCCTAAACCTACTGTATGCAAATCCAGGAAAGATGTCGGGTCGGTTTGAAAAGGCACTGAAGAAAGAGTACCACAAGAGATGGGTAAACTTCAAACCTCAACAACTAAGGAGGTTTGTTAGCAAAACTGAAGTTCATCCTATCTCTGGTAGACAGAAGGTGGTGTTGAAATGGAGACCTCCAAGAACATGGTCAAAGATTTCATTGAGGGAAATGCCACAGGACTTCACACCTCATTTTAAATGGTGGTACTATGATTGGAGGACAAGCGAAGCGGTGATTGTACTTAACCAGAAGGGAAAGATTGACACTATAAGGGTGTTTGACCCTATGTGGCTTACCAATTTGTCTGCAAACAATTTCTATACTCTATACAAGTGGCCACCAATCTATGATACATAATATATTGTACAAGCTCTACAATTTCAGCACGTGATCAGACTCTGTTTTGCATTTAAGATTTATGCTGGAGTCTCAAAAGAGGAGAAGTACAAGAAGTTTGAAGAGCAAGTGATGAATGTTAGAAAATAGAGTATAGTAGGTCCAAGGGGGAGTTTGTTGATACATGATGTCCCTAGTTTATAGTACATAAAGGTTTATGTCTTTCATTTCTTACATATGTGTAATATTCTTGTAATATGATATTCGTTTGGATGTCTATTTACTATTGATTATATTGTGTTCTTATAATGTTTACTACTACACGCTTGAATGAATATTATATATAGGTTATTAGTAGTTATTTATAGTTCTGAGTTTATTAATGATTCAGAAATCTGTTTGACTTAGTCTTGTGATCATTCATGTGAATGGACCATGCTTATAGACCAATTGCACGATTGAACCAGGTGACTGGATTGGTCGCATAACTGAGTGATAGGATTGGCTAAGTCACACGACTGAAACAAGTGACAGGATCAGTCACACGACTGAGTCATAAGACTGGCTCAGTCGCACGACTGAACCATTCGAAGAGTTTAGTCGTGCGTATGAATCAGTCGCTTGACTCTGTCGGACGACTGAACCATGCTAATGGCTCAGTCGTGCTATTGTACACTGCAACCTATAAATACCATGTAATTTGTGGAAAAGCATAACATTTCGAATATTATTATACCCTAGCTGTCCAGAGCGTCCTAGTTCGTCCATCCAACTTCATAGTTCGTTCCTGATCGATTTCTACTCGTTCGTAACGTTTGTTTAATCGTTAGATCGATTAGGTTGTCATTCTCACTGATTGGATCGCCAATTAATTAGGATTCTGCACTATTTGATCTGGTTTCATGTTGAATCTATTAGAATTCCGTCCGTACCCGGTCCAAACAAAAAGTGTGGCCAAAAGTAGATGGCTATGGTTATGAACTTATGGTTCATTATTTATGCTTGTATGGTTATTTTGTATTATCTTACTTGGATAAGGATAATTAAACCACTTAATATAAACAAATTGCGTAAAATTGGTTCCTTAGAAATCATTAGGTGATAAAATTGGTTTTATTAAAGGTTAATGATTTCATAATAAAATGGGTTTTATTAAAAGGAACTTTAAAAATTGGTTTTCAAACTAAGTACCGTACATTTGAAAGCATGCATATGTTAGGTACACAAAAGCCTTCCAACCTAGAATTTAGAAAACTAAAATCCCTTTAAAAACAAATCTAATACCATCCTTTTATACAACACTCGAATAACTTGGAACTCGATGTGGGATAAAGATCACCTAACCACATTACAGGAAACTCGTGAGGTTGAGGTGGGTTTACCATATTTGTGGGATAAAGATCGCCTAACCACTTGTATGTGAAAATTCACATGTGTGTGTAAGTAGGACGACTTAATTTGGAAACCATGTGAATAGGATCACCGAAGAATTGCCTACAAAGGTGTTGATGGGATTAAAAATGCAAACTAAACATATGATATTTAACCGATCCCAAAAAACTAGAAGTTGTAAATGGTTGCAATTGTTAATTGCTGACTACCTTGTTAATTTAAATAATTTGATAAAGGTCACCTAACCAATATTTAAAAGGAACGTTGGATTCTATTTTAATTATTAATTGGCTATGAGACGTCAAAGGGTATTAATAATTAAAATTATATAATCTTTAAAATACTAAAATTTGGACATTATTAAATTGTGTAGATGGCCGCTAACAACAACTCTATCACCCCAACCGTCCATCACCTATCACTAAGAACAATCCTTGAAAAGGATCGTCTCAACCATAACAACTTTATGGATTGGTATTGAAACTTGAGAATTGTTCTTGTTAGTCCCAAACAACACTTGAATCAATGAGATTTGTGAAAATTGTTGGATCAAACACAAAATATACATGAACAAATGATGAACACCTCAAGAACACAATGAAATCCCTAGTTTGATCTTTGATGATTTGAACATGATAATAGAAAGTGGAAACCCTCAAATCAATTGGCTCATTCAAGCTCCAAACCCTAATTACAACCTATCTATTTATAGTGAACATAATATTCACTAATGACACATTAAGCCCCTAGACTTAAACTAATTAGGGAAAATACAAATAAAACATAAAAATGACTAACAATATTAAATATATTTTGTTGACACAAAATATATTTATTAACAATAAACTCCTAGTCAAATATATCTTCAACGCCTCATCTCGGTTCTTCATCTCAAACGCGTCTATTTGACTTTTCCGATGACTTTGACCGTGACGTTGACTTTTGTTGACCTTGACTCTGTTGATAATATAGACTATCTTTTTCAGACCCAACAGTTCTCCAGCAAGAAAAGAAATCCTATGTTTTGGACGATCATATTCCCAATGAACCCGACATTAATATGTTGATGCCTATAACGATTGGATAAAGCACACTGAGGATTCAGTGCGTGTTTCTTGCCTAATGTTAGGAACCATGATTCCTGAAATTCAAAAGGACTTTGAACATCATGGAGCATATGACATGGTTACCTAATTGAAGGAAATGTTCCTTCAACAAGCAAGGGTAGAACGCTTTGAAACGGTTCGAGCACTTCATGCATGTCGGATGGAAGAAACCCAATCGGTATCATCTTATGTACTTAAGATGAAAAGCCACATTGATCGCCTCGTAAGGATGAATTGTCCTGTCTCCAAAGAGTTAGCCATGGATTTCATCCTCAATGGTCTAACCAAGAGATTTGAGACATTTGTCATGGACTACAACATGAACGGATGGGACAAGAGCATTGGGGAACTTAATGCAATGCTCAAAACAGCCGAAGTGGGAATAGGAAAGAGGGTTTTACTGGTTCTCATGATCAATGAGGGTGGCACTAGGAAAAAGCATCACCCCAAACCCAAGGCAAATGTTGCCAAAGGCAAAGGACATATCAAAGGGAAGGGTAAGGGAAAAGACAAAGCGGAACCACCAAAACTGAAAGAAGAAGCCAAAGTTACCGAGAATGATCCATGTTTTGAGTGTGGTGAGATAGGACATTGGAAGAGGAATTATCCAACCTATCTCAAAGGGTTGAAAAACAAGAGGAATGCAGGGCAGACCTCAGGTACAACTTTCATGATTCATATTGAACTTAATGTCATTTCTTCAAACACATAGGTATTAGATACCAGATTTGGAACTCATGTTTGTAATTTGTTGCAGGGGTTCAAAAGAAGTAAACATTTCAACAAAGGGGACACTAGTCTCTTCATGGGCAATGGAGCAAAGGTTGAAGTCGAAGCCTAGGAGACAACATTTTGAAGCTTCCAAATGGGTTGGAAGTTATTTTGAAGAACATTTTGTATGCTGCTAGTTTGTGTAGAAACATTATTTATGTTACCCTTTTAAGATAATATGGTTATGTTTTAAAGTTTGTTGACAATGGAATTTGTGTTTTTATGGATAATGTGCTTTATTTTAAGGCCATGCCTTTTAATGGAATTTATGAATTAGTTCATGATAACACATCCTTTAATAACTCGTTGTACCAATCGCACACCAAGAAACTCAAAATACGTTTCAGTAAAACATGTCTTTGGCATTTTCTTCTTGGTCACATAAAAAAGAATCGTATTAAGACACTTCAAAAGAATGGTGTTTTGGATGCAAATGAAGACGAATCATTTGACAAATGTGATTACAAGGAAAGATGACCAAGGAACCCTTTAGTGGCAACAACGAAAGGGCAAAAGATTTATTAGGAATCATACATTTTGATGTATGTGATCCTTTTAAAGTAATGACAAGGAATGGTGAAAGATACTTCATTACCTTCATCGACGATTATAGTCATTATGGTCATGTGTACTTGCTACGACACAAAGATGAAGCTTTTGAAATGTTCAAAATCTTCAAAAATGAAGTAGAAAATCAACTCAACAAAACAATCAAAGTTCTTCCTTCGGATGAAGGATGTGAATACCTAAATGATGCTTTTTAAAATCATCTTAGAAACTATGGGATCATCTTACAACTTACACTATCTAGAACATGACAAAATAATGGTGTTTGAAAGGAGGAACCAAACCCTATTGGATATGGTTCGATCTATGATGGCTAGACGCACATTACCTCTATCATTTTGGGGTTTCGCATTGCTCTCCGCAGTTCGTATTCTAAATATGGCCCCAACTAAGAAAGTGGATAAGACACCTTTTGAAATATGGCATGGAAGGGTTCCATCATTATCATATTTGAAGGTATGGGTTGTGAAGCTTATATTAAACAAAACACCCCAAACAAGTTAGAAAGCCGATCCACTAAGTGTATCTTTGTAGGATATCCCAAAGATTCTACGGGATATTACTTCTACAATCCAACAGAGCAAAAGGTATTTGTTGCTTGAAAAGTTGAGTTCTTGGAAACTAAGTTCCTTATGGAAGGAACAATTAGTAAATCAGTGGAACCTGAAGAGGATCGGAAGCACAAACAGATACACGTTTGGTTGATAATAGCAATAAAAAGGAAGTTGTTGAAAATGATCAAGTGGTTGATCAATACACACAAAACGTTCACAGATTTGGTGGAATTAGTAATACACCCAAAAGATATGGATTTTCCATGGATGGCTGCTATGTGGTTGACTCGGATGAACCAACCACATACCATGATGCAATGGCAAGAACTAATTATGACAAATGGCTTGAAGCCATGAACGTTAAGATGCAGTCCATGTATCACAACCAAGTATTGGAATTAGTTGTGCAACCGCTTAACTCCAAACCAGTTGGAAGTAAGTGGGTTTTCAAGAAGAAAAATGATATGCATGGAAACTTGGATACTTATAAAGCAACACTTGTAGCAAAAGGTTTCACTCAAACTCAAGGGGTTGATTATGTTGAGACCTTCTCGCCCGTGGCAACGCTAAAGTCTGTTAGGATATTGTTTGCCATAGCTGCATATTATGACTATGAGATTTGGCAAATGGATGTCACAACCGCTTTTTTAAATGGATATCTTGAAGAAGATGTCTATATGGTTCAGCCTGAAGGTTTTGTCTATCCATAACATGCTAATAAAGTATGTAAGTTAAAGAAATCAATCTATGGATTGAAACAAGCATCTAGAAGTTAGAATCACCGTTTTGATGATGATGTCAAGAAATTTGGATTCATCAAAAATGCTGATGAGGCTTGTGTGTGTAAGAAGGCTAGTGGGAGCATCATCACTTTCTTAGTATTGTATGTTGATGACATACTATTGTTTGGAAATGACATTCCAACCACGGAAGGTATAAAAACCTGGCTTCGAAATTGTTTTTCGATCAAGGATCTTGGTGAAGCTGCCTAGATTCTGGGAATAAAGATCTATGGGACAAGATGGTTAATAGGTTTAAACCAAAGTCATACATTGACAAAATCTTGAAAAGGTTCAAGATGGAGAACTCTAAGAAAGGTTTGGTACGTATTCAAAGAGGGACAATATTGAGTGCATCTTAGTGTCCAAGCTCAAAGGATGAACAAGAAAAGATGAATGGAGTTCCATATGCATCTGCTATAGGATCCATCATGTATGCAATGATATGCACTAGACCGGACGTGTCATGCACCTTAAGCATGACGAGTACATACCAATAGAATCCAGGTAATAGCCATTGGATGGTTGTTAAGAGTATATTGAAATACCTTTGGAGAACTAAGGATATGTTCCTAATATATGGATCTGGTGAGGAGGAACTCGTTGTAAAGGGTTAAACGGATGCGAGTTTCTAACTTGATCAAGATGATTCTCGATCATAATCGGGGTATGTCTTTATTATGAATGGAGGGGCAGTCTCTTGGAAGAGCTTAAAACAGTATGTAGTAGCATTGTCCACTACAATTACAGAATACATCGTCTTTTCATTGGCAGCACAAGAAGCTGCATTGTTAAAGAAATTCATTTTTGATCTAGGGGTGGTCTCCACCATTCAAGACCCTCTGGAGATCTTTTGTGCTAACGAGGGTGCGATTGCTAAAATCAAGGAACCTCGTGCATACCAAAAGACAAGGCACATTGCATGTAGGTTTAACTACATAAGTGATGATGTTATTAAGGGAAGGATATGTATTCATAAAATTCATACCAACCAAAACATTACAAATCCACTCACGAAGCTCCTCGAAAGGCCAAAATATGAGAGCCATACTTGTGCCTTAGGACTTCGATATTCGAGTGATCGGATTTGATCTATTTAGTATTTGAATAACGGAACAATTGTTATTTTGACTCTTTCATATATTTAAATCCATGAATAAATTAACTATTCTAAATGTCAGTAGTCGATCATACTTGTGGGAACAAATAGAAGGTAAGACTATTGTTGGAGCATATATTGTCATATATAATGTGCCCGTCGCTTGAAGAATAGTCTAGGCTTAATGTATTACACCTGATATGTTGTAAACACATCAAACTGGGTCATTCGCAGGAGCATATGCGAATGAGACTCAGTCGTACGATTGAACCATACGTATGGTCCAGTCGTACGATTGAACCATACGCATGGTCCAATCGCACGAATGGGCCCAGTCACATCTGATATGGGCTAAAGCCTATATATACCAGTTTCATTGTGTAGAAACCTAAGGGGTTTAGATAGTGTGCCCGGTGCCTAAGTGCTGCCGGTTGAGAGGGGAGATCATGCTTGATCTCCCCTTGCCAAAAGTCGTGATTTTTCTGTTTAAAGAGCTTGTAATCATTCGGTTTTATCAATGAAATCATTCGATTATGGTTCGTACTATTGTTCGTCTTTTGGTTTTTCTCCTTCCGTCAAGAACACGCTCGGATGTTTACCGATCCAGCGACGTCACAGTTTTGTTGGAGCATATATTGTCATATATAGTGTGTCCGTCGCTTGAGGAATAGTCTAGGCTTAATGTATTACACCTGATATGTTGTAAACACATGAAACTGGGTCATTCGCAGGACCATATGCGAATGAGACCCAGTCATACGATTGAACCATATGCATGGGCCAGTTGTACGATTAAACCATACGCATGGTCCTATCGCATGAATGGGCCCAGTCGCATCTGATATGGGCTGAAGCCTATATATACCAGTTTCATTGTGTAGAAACCCAACGGGTTTAGATAGTGTGCCCGTCGCCTAGGTGCTGCCGGTTGAGGGGGAGATCTTGCTCGATCTCCCCTTGCAAAAAGTCGTGATTTTTCTGTTTAATGAGCTTGTAAGCATTAGTTTTATCAACGAAATCATTCGATTATGGTTTGTACTATTGTTTATCTTTTGGTTTTTCTCCTTCCGTCAAGAACACGCTCGGATGTTTACCGATCCAGCGACGTCACAATTGGTATCAGAGCAGGTTACTGCTGGAATGATCTAACAATCATTCTAGCAACCTGAGCTCTTAATCTGTGGATCGATTTTAGGTTCTTTGACATTAAACCCACTTCGTGTCCTTCGTGTTTTGCTCAGATCTTGTTACGTGTGTTGTTTCTATGTTAAAATCGAACTCAAAACCACGTTCTGATCACCCTTTCGGATCTGATGATGTCTATTTTGTTTCGGTTCATAAAAAATTCATCAGATTAGGGTTTTTGGTAGCCCTGACGGCTGCAGTTCTGAAAATCTGCGTGCAGATCCGCTCATACGACTGGACCATGTGAATGGACCATTCGTACGACTAGACCATGTGAATGGACCATTTGTACGACTGGACCAGTCTTACGTTAGTCGTGCGACTGGACCAGTCTTATGTCCAGTCTTATGCTCAGTCGAAAAAGTATATCATTCGTATCATCCATTCACATGAATGTGATTTTCTTAATCCATGTCATACGAATGAATGGTGTTCCAGACAAAAAAAAGATTCTTGAACTGCCTCCTGCACAGATTTGAGGATGAGCAAAGCACATTCACCCTGAGGTTCTTATGTCAAACAAGTTCGATGTATACCCCATTATTCGTTCGACTTCTAGAGAAGGTGAACGTTGTTAGAACACGAAAGAGAGAAGAGAAGATGTCAGTTGTCGGTGCTGATATTGTGGGGTAGTCAGGAGCATCTGACTATTTATGGGCCAATCAAGTTATATTTATCCGCATAGAGAGGATTCTCATTCTGAGGGGGAATCCATGTCTAGAGAAATTAAAGACGCAATCAAAAAGTGATGATGTGAGCAGGTTTCTAATGATGAATCTACGTGCATGCTGATTTGTTTGATATTGTCAGCTGTGGATTGGAACCTTCAACCTTTTGCCCAATACACCGTATGAAGACGCCAGGAGAGCACAATGTTTATATATTAGGATATGCTAAATGTGAGGGGGAATTTCTACAGTTGTTAATGTTAATCAGGTTAGACTGTGTGAAGATTGAAGCAATGGAAAACTGTTCATGTCATTATCTGGAAAATCAGCCATATGGGGAATCTTGCTGCTATGATGGTGTTCTACAAAGTAAACGAAAGCTATTGTGCCTAAATTCATTTTCAGGGATTCTGTAGCAACCTGACGGATCAGCAA
>BJCO01763300.1:0-15172 GCA_018326465.1 Flaveria floridana | reverse complement strand
TGTTGCTGTTGCTGTTGTTATTCTTCTTATTATTGTTATTGTTGTTGTTATTGTTGTTGTTATTGTTGTTGTTATTGTTGTTCTTATTGTTGTTATCATTGTTGTTATTATTGTTATTATAATTATTAGTATTATTATTATTACTATTATTATTACTATTATTATTATTACTATTATTATTATTACTATTATTATTATTACTATTATTATTACTATTATTATTACTATTATTATAACTATTATTATTATTATTATTACTTACTATTGTTGTTGTTGTTATTATTATTATTATTATTATTATTATTATTATTATGATTATTATTATTATTATTATTTATTATTATTATTATTATTTTATTATTATTATTATTATTATTATTATTATTATTATTATTATTGTTGTTGTTGTTGTTGTTATTGTTGTTGTTGTTTTTGTTATTATTATTGTTATTATTGTTACTATTATTGTTATTACTATTATTGTTACTATTATTATTGTTACTATTATTGTTATTACTATTATTGTTATTACTATTATTATTACTATTATTATTATTATTATTATTATTACTATTACTATTATTATTATTACTAGTACTATTATTAGTATTATTATTACTATTATTATTATCACATCCTTAAAATCAATGTGCGGGGTTTTACCGCGAGGCGTGTGAAAAAAGCAGGATCCCAGTCATTAGTTGCTCAGAACAACACTATATGCAACGTATAAAACAGATCAGAGTTTGTAACTTTAAAACATTTGCGGAAGCGTTTTATAAATAGTTTAAACTCAAAGTACTGAAAATGTAAATTGGCAAAACACGTGCCAAACCATAATTTAAACCAAATGTAAACCAGTTCAAATGTAAATGACATGTGTTTATAAATGCATATGCTTGACCCGTGCGTGCTCCTACAGCAGCTGCTAACCTGACCTGAGAATAGAATACTAAAAGGGTCAACACAATGGTTGGTGAGTTCAAGAGTTTGCCTTTAACATAAATAATAATAGTGATAAAACATAAGCAATGTGCTGAAACAGATAGCTACTCTAATTTCACAAGTAGTAAGTATAGTGATTTCACGATCGAAGCTGACATGTGTTTCGTTTGTTTGCCTCCCATCACAACCTACCAATTTGTGATGATGTTTGTGTCCGCCAAAAAGGAAGTAAGTAAACAGTAGGGCATGAACTCACCTGATGTGCGCACGAACAATATAAAAGCTTAACTTGAAAGAGAAGGAAAGACAACCTTCAGAGGTTACCTGGAATATGCAAGTACATAAGTATGTGTACACAGAACTTTAACAACACTAAGTGCACAATTAACACATTGACAAAAGGTTTTAAAAAACAAGACTCATTTGACCTAGTTGACCCATTTGACCCCTTGGTGATGTGTTAAAGTTGTATACTTGCTCAAACAAATATTATATCATATTAACAATCATGTTTGCAAAGATTACCATAGTATGCACATAAATCACCTTAACCACCATAAACCCAAACTTGATAGTCAAACCCACATACATGGCTAGCATGATCACAATCATATTCTAAATTGCCAAGTTACATGATTCAGACATTCATACTATGATGATTAAACACTATGGCACAATCCACATACATAATCTTGTGCTTTGTGCATCCTACTTGCATGATTCCCAAGAAAGCCTAGAATGACCCAAACAATTCATCATGTAACCAATTGACCCAATCATGTATTCTAACAAGTTAAACATCTTTCATAACATTCTAGCATGCTCCTAATATCAAAACCATGACCAAATTCACAAGACCACATGTTTCATATAATTAAAGTTTCCCTTTCGGGAAAGTAACACCAAAAACTCCAACTTTCATCAACTTCAATACAATTTCACCAATAACATGGCTAGTATAGTTCATAGATACCATTCAAGTACATTAATCAATCATAATTCACCAGAATATGTTTCTTCATGATCCAAAAGTTTCTATTTCAGGCAATCTATGAACAAAACACCAAATTTCACCCAATGTTTGCAATATCATCATAAAAACAACATATATTGAACAGAATTAACATCCTAGAATCATCAACAACCATCAATTGCACAATTTCAAAATCAAAAGTTACTATTTTGGATAAGATATGAACTAGATGATCAAAATCATGAATTTCTTGCACAATCACCCTAGATTAACATTCATACAATCTAGATAACATCATATCATCATCAAATCATCATCAATTTCATCTTTCATTCACAATTTTTGAACTAGGGTTCATCAATATCAAAAACCATGAAAGACTTGATAAAATCTAACCTTTAAACGTGTAGGAATCAAAATTGGAACTTGTTAACACCTTGGAATGCTTGAACTAGATCAAATTTGACTTGTATGTGTGTGCTAATGATCAAAATCACAAGGTGAGGGTGTGTGGGATGAGGTTGCGGACGAATGAAGGGTGGGGGGGATTAGGGTTGGATTATTTTGTTAAGTTTAGTTTTAGTTTATTACACTTAACCCCCTTTTGTTTATATTTTATAAAAACTAATCTTTTTAAACACGTTTTAAATAGTTTTTAACTACAAAATACTAATATTATAATCAACAATATTAATCATGCATAATTTTCACTAGTCACAAAATACACGAAATAAATATAACACGTTGGCACGCTACAAGGTAAAATTCACATATAATATTTAAATCGCGTAAGCATAACTAATAACCAACATTATTAGTTAAATAATTATCTGTTTAACATTATTAATTATTATTAAGTCACCAACATTCAAGGAAAACTAGTGTCTGCTCATGACACGAGTATGCAAGGCCTAACGGTACTAACGGAGTTTGGTTACAGAAAATTACTGGATGTCACATTATCCCCATGTTTAAAGAATTTTCGTCCCGAAAATTGTGTTACATGGTTGAGTTACATGACTGGTCTACTGCACTGGCATAACAAAGAAATCGAAATCGAATGAGTTTTGGGTGAGTTGTGACATTATCCCCATGTTGAAAGAAATTTCGTCCCGAAATTGAATCATTACCTTCGCCAGTAGTGGTCGTTGTTTCGAACAGATGAGGATACCGTAGCTTCATCTGATCCTTGCATTCCCATGTGAACTCCTGTCCACGTTTTGAATTACAGCAAACCTTGACGATAGGGATCTTGCTTTGTTTAAAGGTTTTGACCTCTAGGTCCATTACCTTAACCGGTTCTTCAATGAAACGTAGTCATTCGTCGACTTGTACTTCCTTGAGCGGTACAATCAAGTTTTCGTCAGCTAAGCATTCTTCAAATTCGAGACGTGGAATACATCATGGATTCCACTCAGCGAATCAGGTAGGGCTAATCGATAGGACACCGGGCGTATTCTTTCCAGTATATCAAATGGTCCAATGTATCTCAGATTTAGCTTGCCTCTTTTTCCAAACCGAATCACGCCTTTCCATGGTGAGATTTTCAACAAGACTTTGTCACCAACCTGGAACTCTAGGGGTTTTCGTCGCTTATCAACATAACTTTTCTGTCTATTGCACACTGCAGCCATATGATTCCTTATTTGTACAATCTTCTCAGTGGTCTCGTGCACCAACTCAGGACCCGTTAGCTGCCTATCACGAATTTCAGCCTAACAACTGGTGATCTAAATTTTCGTCCATACAAGGCTTCAAACGGTGCTGCTTGAATACTAGTGTGGTAGCTATTGTTATAGGAAAATTTCACCAAAGGCAAGTGAACTTCCCAATTATTCCCAAAATCCATTACACACGCTCGTAACATATCTTCCATGGCCTGTATAGTGCATTCTCTCTATCCGTCAGTCTGAGGATGATATGCTGTACTCATGTCTAAGCGTGTACCTAGAGATTTCTGTAACGACTACCAAAAATGAGAAGTAAAGCGAGCAAGACAATCCGAAATAATTAAGATTGGCACTCCATGCCAAGAGACTACTTCCTTCAGATAGATTTGAGTCAACTTATCCATCTTATCCATTTCTTTGATTGCCAAAAAATAAGTAGACTTAGTAAACCTATCCACAATCACCCATATCATGTCACAACCACTAGGAGTCCTGGGTAATTTGGTAATGAAATCCATAGAAATCTGCTCCTGCTTCCATAAAGGAATCTCGGGTTGTTGCAGTAATCCTGTTGGCTTCTAATACTTGAGTTTGACGTTGGAGTAGGTTAAACACTTGCTCATATAGGTAGCTACATCTGCCTTCATGTTAGGCCACCAATAATACGCCTTAAGGTCATGATACATTTTGTCCAAACCCGGATGTATTGAGTATTTCAATTTGTGAGCCTCACTCATAACCAAATCCCTCAAATTTCCATAAACAGGCACCCAAAGTTTATCCATGAAGTAAGAAATCCCGTCAGCTTTTACCTCAAGCTTTTTATCCATCCCACGTAATGATTTAGACCCAATATTTTCTGCTTTTAATTCTGTTTGTGCTTTCTTAATTTGTTCAGGCAGTTGAGTGCTGATAGTAAGTTGTAAGGCTCGCACTAGCCTAGGCTTAGCTGTTTCTTTCCGGCTTAAGGCATCGGCAACCATGTTTTCCTTCCTCGGATGATACTTGATAGAACAATCATAGTAATTTAGTAACTCCACCTAGCATTGTTGTCTCATATTTAGTTCCTTTTGCTCAAAGATATGCTGATGACTCTTGTGATCGGTGTAAATGGTGCATGTGGTACCCTAAAGTAATGTCTCCAGATCTTTAAGGAAAAAACCATTACACCCAATTCCAAGTCGTATGTGGTATAGTTTTTTTCATGAATCTTTATTTGTCTCGAGGCGTAGGCTATCACCTTATCTTGCTGCATCATAGCACAACCCAGTCCCTGAATGGATGCATCACAGTACACCATGAAATCGTCTGTTCCTTCCAGTAATGCTAGCATTGGTGCGCTGTAGAGTTTCTGTTTTAACAACTGGAAAGATGATTCTTGACTTTCTCCCCATTTAAATGTTGTACCTTTATGTGTCAAGGTAGTAAGGGGTTGAGCAATCTTGGGAAATCCCTCAATGAAGCGTCGATAGTATCCCACCAATCCAAGGAATTGACGTATCTCACTAGGCGTCTTAGGAACCGTCCAATTCTTGATTGCTTCCAACTTTACAAGATCTACATGGATTCCTTTCTCATTCACAATATGACCCAGAAACTACACCTCTCGTATCCAGAAGTCACACTTAGAGAATTTAGCATATAGTTGCTCCTTTTTCAACAGTTCTAAGATCAATCGTAGGTGCTCTTCATGTTCCTCCTTGGTCATAGAATAGATCAATCTGTCATTGATAAACACGATAACAAACGGATCAAGGTAGGGTTTGCACACGGGATTCATGAGGTCCATGAACACCGCGAGTGCATTAGTCAACCCAAAGGGCATGACCAAGAATTCATAATGGCCATAGCGAGTCCAGAATGTCGTCTTCGAGATGTCTTCCTCTCGGACTCGCAATTGATGATAATCAGATCTTAGATCAATCATAGAATAGTAATTGTATCCCCGGAGTTCATCGAACAGATCATCAATATAAGGTAAGGGACGTCGGTTCTTGACTGTGACCTTGTTCAAATCCCTGTAATCAATGCACATCCGAAATGTGCCATCCTTCTTCTTAACAAAGAGAACAGGAGCTCCCCAAGGTGATGAGCTAGGTCAGATAAAGCCCTTATCTAGCAATTCCTGAAGTTGTGCCGACAACTCTTGTAATTCATTCGGTGCTAATCGATAAGGTGGTCTAGCGATTAGGGCTGCACCAGGAGTCAACTCAATCTGAAATTCCATTTGGCGATGAGGTGGTAATCCAGGAAAGTCCTCTGGAAACACCTCTGGGAAGTCACGAACCACTGGAATATCCTCCCTCTTCCTTTCCTCTTGTTGTTTGTCGATCACCAAGGCCAGTATAGCTAGTCGACCTTTACATAGCATCTTCTGTTCTTTCATGATTGATATGATGCCTATCATAGCACCACTCCTTTCACCTTTGACCGAAGGAATTTCTCCATCCTTATGTGGGATACGTACAATCTTCTCATGACACACTACCTCTACTTGCTTCCCGGATAGCGAATCCATTCCTATAACCACATCAAAGCTCCCAAGTGCAGTGGGCATAAGATCTATGTCCAAAACGTGTCCGGCCAGTTCTATCATACAACCCCTGTGAATGTGCGTGTTGTGAATTCATTTACCATCAGCTAACTCTACAGTATAGGTGATATCCAAGGTAGAAGGCATATCATTCATAAGACTACTGAATTTAGTAGAAATGAAACTCCTATCGGTTCTAGTGTCAAATAACACAGTAGCAAAACGACCATTTACAAGAAATTTGCCAGTAATAGTAGTAGGGTCATTTAAAGCCTCACCTGAACCCATCACGAAGGCTCTTTCCTTAGCTCCACCATTATTGCCAACAATTGTTTCCACCATTCCCCGTATTGCTGTTGTTGTTCCCGTTGTTTTCCGTATCATTGCCATTTTTCCTCAGCTGAGGGCAATTCCTCTTGTAGTGTCCTTCTTTTCCACACTCGAAACAACCCTTATGTATTTCTTGTGGTTGTTGTGGCTTTTTCATTAGCTTGCCACGACAGTCCTTTGCCATGTGTCCAACTTTCCACACCTTTAGCATTTGAAGTTGTCACACCTACCGGTGTGATGATAGTTTCAACGGTTACACTTAGGATACCTTCTCACGTATCCTCCTTGTCCTTGGTTGGCAGTGGCGGTCTGATTGAAACCTCGGTTGTTGTCAAACTTCTTTGGTTGTTGTTGATGTTGTTGTTGCTGCTGGTTTCCTGAAGTTGATCCCTTATTGTTTGGACCATCCCACTTGCGTTTATTGTCTGGTACCCTCACCACCACTGGTATACTAGCCACCGTACCCCGTTTTGGCAGTTTACCTTGTTCCACTGCCTGGTCGGTCAACTTGTGAGCCAACCCAATTGCTAGTTGGATTGTTGTGCGGTTGGAGGCAGTGACCATACTTTGGATTTCAGGAACTAGACCACGTAGGTATATCTCGATTTTCTTGATCGACAAGTTGATCATTCAAGAGCAAAGAGTCGCCAACTCGTGAGACCTTGTAGTGTAGGCCTTAATCTTAGATTGAATTTCCAGAACTCAGCCTCTAACTTCTGGACTTCATCACGAGGACAATCTCCCTGCGGATCTTCTTCTGGTTCCTCCTCGGGTACCTCCTGAGGTACCTCAGTTGGGGTCTCCTGAGGCTTGAGTTGGTTTTCCAGTTCATATATATGAACTATAGCCTTGTAAAGCTGATCACACGTCACGTTCAGAGTAGCTGTCAACTCAGCAAACTATCCACGCAAGCCTGGATCTCATGTCTGACCATCCTTGCGTCCTTGCATATCAAGCCACGAGTCTTCTATCTCCTCGTACACTCTGCTGTCGTGCTCCTGTCGCACGTCCCACCTTTTAAATTTATCCTCGACCGCTTGCTGTAGTTGATTATGTGGGGCCACTAAAACAACAATAGACCTTAGGGGTGTGCAGGGTAGGGGGTACAATATGATGTCTCTAGTCACGGTAGGGATCATACATGGAACATTCTCCTTTTCCAACACCCTAATCAGTTTAGTGCAATACCAGTCCTAATTGCCAGGATTAGTCATGTCCCGCTCAATTTTCGGCTCGTCTTAAAAGTATGTGTCAGATATAAATATGGAGTGTCTAGAACCATAACTCCTAGATGACGAAGGAACGATAGGAACCTAGGGTTCCTTTCCCGGTGCATGTCAAACAGACGATAAAGATGATGATGATGTCATACTGCAGGGTATGTGATGTGTATGCCAATGAGTATACAGTGGGGGAATAATGAACAAGTAACTAACTAACTAACTGTGTGCGGTTATAGACTAGTATGTATGCAACCTAGTTCTCTATAACCAATGGCTCTGATACCAATCTGTCACACGCTCAAAATCCACGTGTGGGGTTTTACCGCAAGGCGTGTGAACAAACCAGGATCCCAGTCATTAGTTACTCAGAACAACACTACATGCAACGTATAAAATATATTAGAGTTTGTAACTTTACAACATTTGCGAAAGCGTTTCATAAATAGTTTAAACTCAAAAATATAAATTGGCAAAACATGCGCCAAACCATAATTTAAACCAAATGTAAACCAGTTCAAAAGTAAATGACATGAGTTAATAAATGCATATGCTTGACCCGTGCGTGCTCCTACAGCAGCTGGTAACCTCGACCTGAGAATAGCATACTAAAAAGGTCAACATAACGGTTGGTGAGTTCAAGACTTTGCATTTAACACAAACAATAACAGTGATAAAACATAATCATTGTGCTGAAACAGATAGCTAGTCTAGTTTCACAAGTAGTAAGTAAAGTGATTTCGCGATCAAAGCTGACATGTGTTTCGTTTGTTTGCCTCCCATCCCAACCTACCATTTTTGATGATGTTTGTGTTTAGGACAGTATTGCACCTATTTGACCTCAAGTCGCACAGGTGGTCTTGTCAGGACCAGTTGTACTACCCAGAATTCCCCGATAGTTACAGTATTAACAATCCGAAAGTGTGAGGACTTTCATGATAATTCTACACTACCTTATACTAGCATAACTTATCTATAAAAGCGTTTGTAAAGAAAACAGTATGCTATCTCCCCTAAAAAGGAAGTAAGTAAATAGTGGGGCATGAACTCACGGATGTGCGCACGAACAATATAAAAGCTTAACTTGAAAGAGAGGGAAAGACAATGTTCATAGGTTACCTAGAACACGCAAGTACATAAATAAGTGTACACAGAATCTCTAACAACACTAAGTGCATAATTAACACATTGACCAAAGGTTTTAGAAAACAAGACTCATTTAACCTAGTTGACCCGTTTGACCTATTGGTGACGTGTTTAAGTTGTATACTTGCTCAAACAAATATTATATCGTATTAACAATCATGTTTGCAAAGATTACCTTACTATGCACATAAATCACCTTAACCACCATAAACTCAAGCGCGATAGCCAAACCCACATACATGGCTAGCATGATCATAATTATATTCTAAATAGCCAAGTTTGTTAGGACCGTGTACGTATTGAGTACTAACTGATTCAACGTGAAACCAAATCAAATAGTGCGGAATCCTATTTGATTGGCGATCCAACCAGTGAGAACGACAACCTGATCGATCTAACGATTAAACAAACGTTAAGAACGACTAGAAATCAATCAGGAACGAACTTTGAAGTTGGATGGATGAACTGGGATGCTCTGGACGGCTAGGGTATAATAATATTCAAAGTGTTATGTTTTTCCACGAATTACGTGGTATATATAGGTTGTAGTGTACAGTCGTACGACTGAGCCATTAGCATGGTTCAGTCGTGAAACTGAGTCAAGCGATTGATTCATACGCACGACTGAACTCTACGAATGGTTCAGTCATGTGACTGAGCCAGTCTTATGACTCTGTCATGCGACTGATCTAGTCACCTGGTTCAGTCGTGCGACTGAGCCAGTCTTATGACTCAGTCGTGCGACTGATCCAGTCACCTGTTTCAGTAGTGCGACTGGTCCATAAGCATGGTTCATTAACATGAATGACCACAAGACTAAGTCAAACACATTTCTGAATCACTACTAACTCAGAACTATGAATAACTACTACAAACCATATATAATGTTCAGTTAAGCATAGAGTAATAAACATTATAAGAATACAATATAATCAATGGTAAATAGACATCCAAACATATATTGTATTACAATAATACCCTTGTATTACACATATGTAATAAATGAAAGACATAAACGTTTAAGTACAATAAACTAGGTACATCATGTATCAACAAACTCCCCCTTGGACGTAGTTTACTCTAATGTCTAACATTCTTCACATGCTCTTCAAACTTCTTGTACTTCTACTCTTTTGTGAATCATGCATGAATCTTAAATACAAAACAGAGTCTGATAACGTGTTGGAACTGGAGAGCTTGTACAATGTCCTGAGTGTCACAGAATAGTGGCCACTTGTATAGAGTATAGACATCGTCCACTGACAAGTTGCTAAGCCACATTGGGTCAAATACCTTGTTCGTCTCTATCTTTCCATCTCGGTTAAGTACTATAACCGCTTCTCCCGTTCTCTAATCATAATACCACCATTTGAAATGTGGTGTGAAGTCCTGTGGCATTTCCCTTAATGGGTTCTTAGACTTCATTCTCGGAGGACTCCACTTCAACAACACTTTAAACTTTCCAGAGATTGAGTCAATTTCAGCTTTGAGAAGAAACCTCCTCGGTTGTTGAGGTTTGATGTTGACCCATCTCGTGTGGTATTCCGTCTTTAAAGCCTTCTCAAACCATCCTGACATTTTTCTCGGGTTAGCATATAACAGATCCAGACATGCTAGTCTGTTTAACCTAAAACCGGGGAGAGTCTTCAGATCATGAGGATATCGGTAATACTCAATCCCCTTCTCCCTCTTTACAGCATATACGTTTAAATCCTCAAAATATGCCCAGCTGATGATCTTGCCAGATACTTTCTGATGCCTTTTCACTTTATACAGCTTAGTATAGGCATTCTACTTAGGTGGCTTTCTTTGTTTCTTCATCTCGGATTAACATGCAATCCATTCTGCCTTCCTTTGTGCCACGTCAGTATCATCAGCCTGAGCTTTACTTTATGTAGCTTCTTTCTCCTTAACCTTCTCATCTACCTTGTCGAAATCTCCACTTACAAATGTTTCACCCAAATCCAGGATAGCCTCTCCATCAAAATCAGTGTACTGAGGATAGTGCTCAGACGTTACATCCTCAATCTCAATCTCATCAACTCCTTGTAGCTCCTCATCGCTTACAACATCAACTTTAGGAGAATCTTTCATAATCTCATCCGGATCTAGTCTAAACATATCAGCCAGTTGTTCATCTATCAAGTCATGAATAATCTCCCCCTCTTCAGGTGTGTAACTCACAGATCTTCTTATAATCCCTTGCAAATCAAGAATCATTATGAGCTGTTTCTTAATTTGCTAAAGGGGAGCAACATCAAAATCGTGGACCTGTTGAGTTTTATCCGCTAAATAGAATGATCAACAAAGCAAAGATTAATGAACATCAAGGCATTATACATAATTCAACTTTATTTTCATTAATTTAATACAATGTTCAATTACAAGAGATTTCAAATTACATAAAACTTCTTAATCATTACTTTGATTTTTATCTTGATGCTCATTAGCTTGAGGAGCTGAGGAAGAATCTCCCTGATCTCAACTTCGCTTAGTCCGCCTCTTCTTCTCAGATTGATTTAAGGCTGACGCGTTTGCATCACCTTCAGGTTTGTCATCCACATCATCATCCTTCTACTTTTCCTTTCCAGCCTTATCTGGCTCTTCCTTATCATCTTCATCATCTTATTCATCATTACTAGAATCATCATCGTCGTTACCATCATCTCCATCTCCTTTAATCTTTAAGGGATCCTCTCTTTTTCCCTTCAACCTCAACATGATCTTCTTGTTCTTCTTCTCAAGACCCTCAATCTTCTAGGTGGATGCCAGCACTAGCTTATTCTAAGCTTGAAGGGCCTTATGAGCTTGAACTAAAGCCCACTCATGGGCTTCGTTCTTCTCAGTCAGTTTGGCTATTTGCTGGCCTTGTGCTGCATTCACTTACATCAGTTGGATAATCTGGGCAGACTTAAGATCATCTTCTGCCAACAGCTTGAGCACCAACCTGTTGAGGCTGGCAAGCTGTTCCTCCAGACCTACTATGGGTAGAGGGGAACCCTGAGAAGGAGAGGGTTGTTGGGTCGAGTTGCTGGCTTGGGAGGTGGTTGGGTTGGTTATGGAGGTTGTATATATAGGTATGGGAATGGGTAAGGTTTGGGGAGGTGTAGTTTTGGGTATTGAGGGTGATGCTGATGTGGGTATTTGTGTGGTAATGGGTGTGTCAGTGGTAGTGGCTGTAATGGTGGTAGTGGCAGGGGTAGTGGTAGTGGTGGTGGAAGAACTCATCAACATGATCCTTTGGAGTTTCCCCTTCTTCCCATAGGGTTAGGCCATCCTCTTCTTCCTCATCCCCTTAGCCATCGATGCTCCCCCTATGCTGCTAGGCTGTCCGGTATGTAGGATGGATCAGCTTCCTTAGTATTGACACCCTTCGAGCTAGCCTGGCGGGCACCAACTACCTCCTTCCCTCTCTTAGTAGCAACCCACTTGCTACCTACTTGTCTAGCAAGAGGCTCTTCTTCTGAGTCCTTAGAATCATCTCTCAAGTCAAAATTACCCAGATCTTCCATACTAAGGAGATCTAGGTGAACTGTCGTCTGGCTAGACCCACCCGCAGCTGATGAGCAACCTCCGTGACCCACATTCGGGTCATCATCATCATCATCATCCTCATATGGAATCATAACATGCTCAACATCTGAGTCACTATCATCATGATTCCTGGCAGGAGCAACATATCTAAAATTGGCCAGATGCCCAAATAATCTACTCACAGGGGCTTTGTCTGCTTTCCCCTATACACCTTCATCCTTTCCGAAGTAGTGTCATCCATCACTTCTAATTTCACCTCATCCTCTTTGTTCTTTGGCAAGTTGGGTAGCTTCTCGTTAATAATCATCTGGAGGAACCAGGGATACATGCAGAAGCTGAACGGGTGGTTCAGTACTAACCCACAAACGAGTTCTAAATCGGATCACTAAGCTCATCAAATCCACCATGTCGAGAGGCTATGCACCTCAAAATCACATGTGCTAGATACATGAAAGGAGGGCACATGTTGCTCTTATTAAGCACACTAGCATTGATGTCATCGGCGTACTTAATCCTTAGAAAGTAGCCCCTAACAGTCATGGGATGAAGTTTGGTCGGTTGATCCCTGTCGTCTCCCAAATCGAACACTTGCCTCAGGTCATCTTCACCGATATCTATAGCCTCACCGAAAATAGAGCTCCTGATCCGACATGGCTCAACAGTACGATCCCCTACAACATTCTACCAGAACGCTTGCTGTAGTGATCGATATGGTGTGCAGGGTGTAGAGATCGCCCTCCTGGAGCGGTTTAGGAATTCAATAATTCCTACAGATTCGATGGCATTCCTCGAAGTAGTGTTGAGGTAAGCACAAATATTGTGCTTCATACACATAGTCCACCTATCCGCCATTTCACTATAACGCAAATAACAAATATTAAAATAACATGTTAGACCAGTTCACAAGGAAGAATATTTGAATTTGAAACAAGTTCTCATCTTACTGGTTCAATCATACGATTGAACCAAATGACTGAACTCAGTAGTACGATTAAACATCCGACTGAGCTTAAGTGTGTGCCATGACATACGATTAAGCCAGTCGGACGACTGACGCACCAATTGAGTCAATCGTGCGATTGAATCATGCATCTGGTACAATCGCGCGATTGAAATTCATCAGACTGTCCAGTCGCATACGCACTATGCGAGGCCAAAAATTTGAATTTTCTTCAAATTAGAAATATCCATGTTAAGATTACATTCATTAGATGCGCCATGACTTGTTATAACACCACTTACATTTTAGTTTCACTTTTAAGTTCATTTAAAGGTGCTATTTGGTGTTTTTCAGTTCGGTTTAGTTTGGTTATTGTTCAATCTGATTTTTGATCTATTTTAGGTACCAATGCATCATGTTTTCATCTTGGATGTACCTGTTGGACCAAAAGAACCAATGAGCCAGATCAGAAAAACCTTTAAGTCCCACAGATATCATAACAACTGAAGAAGACTTCATCAGCTGAAGACAAAGTCTGAAGACAAAGTCTGAAGACAAAGTCTGAAGGCAAAGTCTAAAGACAATAGCTGAAGACAAAGTCTGAAGACAAGAGCTGACCACAAAGTCTGAAGACAAGAGCTGAAGACAAATTCTAAAGACAAGAGCTGAAGACAAAGTCTGAAGATAGAGTTTGAAGACAAAGTCTGAAGACCAAGTATTCAGAGGTTGTCACAACAGCTGAAGGAGTACTCTTCAGTAGTTGTGATGGTTTTCTTTCAGTAATTTTCTTTTATGTTTTCAATAGTTTGTATTCAGTAGTTTAGTGAATGTAAAATGTCTGTAGATCTTACTCTTCAGACGTTGTAGTTTCAGTAGTTGTAGTATTAGTTTACACTTAATCTTTTATTGTAAGAATGTGTCAGCTGTTATGGACATCTTCAGTAGTTTTGTTTATTTTCAGTTGCTTATGTAAAACGGTTAGATGTCACTATCAAGTGACATCTGCTGACATCATATTTTCCTATAAAAGGAAAGATGACCTAGTTGTATCAGTGCCAAAGCATATGATTGAATGAGAACATTTTCTTTTGCAAAAAACTTTCTCTCTCTATAATCATACTGTTTGATTGAATATTCTTTTTGTTCTTGCTTAAATTTCGTCTAATTCTAATACTATTCCGCTGCAAATCATAACGTAATTGATCAAACTAGATCTGAGATCCTTTCAAATGGTATTAGAGCTGGTTAATCATTGATCGATTTAATAATTGATCATTGAAACTGCTCTTTTGATATCTAAGTTTGATAGAATTAGCAAATTTACAAGAATTGGTTATAGAGTTTGAGTTTCTATTGCTTCCGGTGAATTAATTTGAGGTTCTACGTGTTCAAAACAGAGTTATTGAGTTTTTGAGCTAGATTTGTTGAAATTACATTGAATTTGTTTGAATCTGAGAAAATGGCTACCCCAACCAATGATCCTCATAATACTGGCTCCTCAACAAAGCCTCCGATGCTTGTTAGGAGTGAGTATAACATATGGCAACGACGTATGCTCCATCACCTGTCTATCAACAGCACAGTATGTTGGAAATCTATGGTGCATGGACCATACAAGCCTATGGTGAGTCTTCTGGAAACAAATGAGATGGTTCCGAAGAAACCGGATCAGTATTCGGATGAAGATCTAAAGCTGTTTTAAACTGATGCTAAAGCCCATGGAATTCTGGCCATGGCACTGCCAAATGAAATCTATTCAGGGCTTATGCATCATCAAACTGCACATGACCTCTGGGTTGCTCTGAAGGAATAATTTGGAGGAACTGATGAGGTTTTGGCAAACACTAGAGAAATCCTTACCCAACAATATGAGACATTCTC
>BJCO01763285.1:0-14223 GCA_018326465.1 Flaveria floridana | reverse complement strand
AGAGGTCCAACCATCCTCCATAATTGACCTCAGAATCAGCATTGAGTCTCCTCAGTCTCAACCTGATAAGCCTATTGCCCAAGCCTTATGCCCTCAGGGTGAGTCCTAACACTTCCCTAAGCAGCAAAAAAGGGACAGCCATATCACTGGCTCAATGCCACTAGATGTTGACCAAGGTCCTGGGTCATTAGGAATGACTTATGTATCCTTTACTGATCTATTAACCCAATCTGATGAAGATCTCATGTTTCATTAAGGCTATGATGTTGAACTACCACACCACTCTCTAGATCAACTGAGTCTTAAGGATCTCTGATTTCTAGTCCACATCAGTTAAGCCAAACTGAGGTGAGCCCATTTATGTAGAGGGGACTCATGTAGACTCAACTGCCAGTATTGAGAGTGTCTCATTGTGGTCTAAGGATAATAGTAACATCACTGAGACTAAGTCTACGATAACCTTGCTAATTGATGCCTCTGAAAGGAACATCGGTATGCAAGGGAAACCATGGGGGTAAAGTACCACATCTTGTGATGATGATTAACATACTAGGTATGTTATCTCATCACCCCGTGATTCTTCAAAAGAAGATAAGGAAAGTTTGCAACTTACCTTCATAGATCTACTTTTTAAAGTCTCAAACCTTGAATTAAAGATTAAGACTTTACAGGATAGGTCTGGTACTCAGCAACTTGAGATTAAAAATCTCAAGGCCAAAATAGCTAAGACACAGATTGAGAAGTTTGTTCGGCATGTACCTGTTCAAGTCTGTTTAAGTTCTTCCTCTAGCTCATCTACTTCTCAAGATGACGCTACCAAAATTACTCTATAACTATCTTCACTCTATCCTACACAACAATACCCTACAACAATCTTCCCTCAGCCACCTCTCATAACAATTCAACTGAACCCTAGGATGCTTACCAATAGATTTTTAACCAAGCTTTTGATAAGATCCTCACTTGAACAACCCTTACCTGATGTTGCTATAATCTACTTTGGAGTTAAAGAGCTTTAAAGGTTGAGTGCACCACCTACGAATGAGAAGGAAGTTGGTCCACCTAAGGTCTCTATTGAACCTGAGATTGACTTCAAAGGAGAAATAAGGACTGATGGCCCAGCAAATGACTTAGTTGGGACATGTAATTCCATTCCAATCTCTTCTGAAGCAGAAATTCAAGCGGCAGAAGAGATTGTTGAATTGTCATCTTTGTCTGATGATCTGCTTATCACATAGGATATCCTAGACCTAGCCTCAAAGTTAAACAGTGAGGACTTTCTCAAAACCCCTCTCTCTCAGACACAACAAGCACCACAAGCTCAACCCAACTCTCCCCAACCTGAATCATCTATGCCAGAATATCCATAGACTAAACCTCCCTCAGATCCTAAAGGAAAAAGGAAGATGACTATTGAAGAGCTTCCTGAGGAAGAAAGGTTGGACAAGCTGAAGAAGAAAAGTAGACTCGACACTGGGAAACGATTGGCTGAAAGCAGCAAAGCAGTAGCAGCAACTCAAGAGTCTATCAACAATAGAGGAGGAGTGGAGGTGATAGACAGGCTCATCTGCCTCGGAGTGGATAATGAAGAAATTCTTTTACTCCGACTTGATGAGCTTGTGAAGTTGGAGAAGAAAACCCTGCTGCAAAAGGAGAAAGAGGAAGCAGCAAGGTTGGCCGAAGAAGAGGAAAAGAGGAGGAGGAAAGAAGAGGCAGAGCAAAGGCAGAGGTTGGAGAGGATAGCTTTCCTATGCTCAAGGGACTATTCTCAGGAGTGCTAACTCTACATGAAAATGATACGATCTTGTTCTTTTTCACAAAGAACAAGATCAAATCAATAAGGAGAGGAAGAAAGCTACCAGAGAGAAGTTCAAAGAAAAGAAGAATGACGAGGAGGCCCAACTTGCGGCCACCAAGAAGGTGGTAGACAAAGGCGGGATGAAGGCTTATCTTAGAGCCCACGACTTCACGGGCATTCAAGTAGGTCCCATGTCTAAAAAGACCCTATAGCAACCTGTCAGTGACATCAAGGCTGTCATTCGCTGACGAAGAAGGAAAGAGGTATCTCAAGCTCAAGGTATACATGGAATGGTACTCAAACCAACACCCAAACCATAACCAACAAGACCTGAGACCACACCGTTTCCCTTCCCCATCAAAACTGAAACCACTACTGAACCTTACACCCCTAAACCTACGCCATCAGCCTTACCTCCACCCTCATCCATTACCTCTTAACAACCACCACCACTACCCATATTAAAGCCTAGAACATAACCCAAAACCCAAGCATTACCCAGGCCATCCTGTGAACCATCTAAGCCTTTGAGCTTAGAGGAATTCAAGGAGATCAAATGAAAGCCCATTAGCTGCACAACCCTAAGCGAGATCTCTTGTGAGAAAGAGTCCAAAATGCTGAGTACATTGATGGTTCTTCATGTTCCCTCCAAAGAGATGCATTCCTTGATCTGCCCCAAGGAACACTTACTCAAGCTCTTCAACTCTTAGCAACAAACTCAGACTCCGTCAAGGAAGAAGAGAAGAAGCTAAGGAGAAGATTGGCGACTTTACTAGACACAGGAAAGGGGACAAACTACCAAACATGCCCCTCACCCCTAGGAAGAAAATTGTCTAGTGGAGGTTCGATGAACCTTCTCACAACTTTGTTGTGGAATGGTAGAATGGTGAAGTCAACAGACTTAACACACCATCAATGCTAGACTCAAGAAGATTTGATATTGCAAAGCTAGCAGAGAAACCATTCTTAAATCCCTCTAACTACCAAGTAGCTGCTCATATCAGAAATGAGCTAGCAGCCTTCATCTTGCTGAGTTAACCAAGAAAGCAAGGACTAAAGAGGAGTTGAAGTTGAGTAATAAAGAAGGAGAGGGTACCACTATAAAAGGAAGTTCATTCCTTAAAATGGTTGAAGGCCCTGCTTCAGATTCCATAGTTAGATGGGAATATGACTACAATTCCCATCAACTAACTCTCTTTAGAGAGCCATAACAAAGGGTGCATGTCATTCAGAGAAATAGATTGGATCTCCTATCTACAAATGACTTAAACAAACTTCTCAGCACCACTTCTAGTAAAGAACAAGGTGACTGACAAATACCTTCATTCCTTAGTGTTGAAAGTTTTAAGAAGTAGAACGGAGTGAAGTTTTGGTAGCATCAGCCTAGGGGGAGTTTGTTAGATCAGATAAGGATGGTGCAACCAAAACTACAGTTAGAAGATTTTGAGTGCAACTGAATGAAGACTTTGAAAAACAAAGATACACTTCTGAAGCTATGTTGAAGATCTTCTGAAGCTTAAGGATGAAGAACTCTCGAAGTAAGAACTCAATCTTCCGAGACTAAGTAGTTCTCCTTCCAAAGTTTAACGCTTAGAAGATCAAGACAAAGTCTTCCGAAGGACAAAGTCATGAAGACTTGAAAAAGTCTCGGAAGAAGTTAATTCTTCTAAAGTATAAATGGTTTCGGAAGAACTTATTCTTCTAAAGCCATATAACCTTTGGAAGAACTAACTATGAACCAATAGACAAAAGTATGGTCCGACTGGCACATGCTGCCAACTCTGATATACTGTGTGATGCTTTCCCACGCGCACGTAGTTGATCATAATTTATTCCACAATTCACCTTTTACTAGTTAGTACAGCTACCAACTTTGGTTGGTGATAAAAGATAAGTCATGGACATGTAATGACTACCTAACATAGGATAATATTTTATCTTAGATACCTTACTCCTAGCAATGTAGTATTTATCTAGTTGTATGTTCCAGCTGGTCATTTAAGTATAACCGGTTGTAGATAGTATTATATATAGTTTCTTAATATAGCTCATTCAGACATGCTTGTAAGAGTCTTGTACACTAAGTTGAGAAGTAATATATACAAGTATCTTGAAAACCATTCCTTGATTTCATTAACTACTTATATTATTGGCAACTTAGTTTGTGATTCTACTTCATCAACCAAGTGAGTCTTAGTGGGTTTATAAGATAAATCTTTTGTTGAGATACCAACATCGATCCTGTATAGAGGCAGCTTTGAATCATCGAACATTGTTCTTGCAGCCTCAATAAGTGTCATGTTCCTCCTCTTAGCAACACTATTATGTTAAGGAGTTCTAGGAGCATTATATTGTCTGGTAGTCCCTTTTAAGTTACAGAATGAGTCAAGAACTTGATTCTTAAACTCAGTCCATTGATCACTTCTGATTGTTTTTACATTATGATCAATTTGATTTTCAATTTTAAGAATAAAAGATTGTAACATTCAAGTAGTTTCATTGTTAGTTCTTAAAAAGAATACCCATTTAAATCTTTTAAAATCATCAACTATCACAAGGAAATATGATTTTCTTCCAATATCATTATACTTATGGGACCAAATAGATCCATGTGCAATACGTGTTATAGAGTGGTGATAGAGATAACTTCCATGGATTTATGGGATGCCTTGTGTTGCTTCCCTTTTAGACAAGCAACACAGTTGTCTTTATAGAAAACTCCTTTTTAGGCACACCATGTACCAAGTTATTTTTAACCAGTTTATTCATGGTCTTAAAATTAACATGACACATTCTTTTATGCCAAAGAGTTGACTCATCACCATTTAGCTATGGAAAGAAAGCATGGTACTTCTCCCTATAGAGAAGCATTATTCATATCTAGATTGTACATATCTGCTCTCCTGGGAGATCTAAGAAACACCAATTCCAGAGGAATTTTCAACCCGAGTTTGAGGATAATGCACTCATGTTCTATGAAAAGCATTTGGTGCACTTGATCACAAAATTAAGAAACACTCAAGAGATTGTGTTCAAGCTATTTGACGAAGTTTACTTTGTCAAATTTTAACTTACCTTTGGATACACTACCTCTACTAGAAATGTATCATCCGGCTTCACCTCCAAACTAAACAAGACCTCCATCAAAATGTTCAAACTATTTGTTGGGTTCAACAATTGGATAAACTTAAGCTTTCCAAATCACAATCACAGCTAACTGAAGATCTCATTGTACAAGTTCAGAGACGAAGTTGACAAACAGAACAAAACAAATACAAGACCAAGTCAACAAGACAAAGACAACATCAAAACAAAAAGAAAAGTCAAAATGAGGTTATGATGTAATACTTATTAGAATATTATAAATAGACCTACTAGTGCATGTTTACAAGTGTGGTTCTTATGTGTGTGTTTCTCAAGGTGTGAAGCACCACCTAAGGAGAAATCCTCTCCTTTGGGTGGGTTTTGTTAGGACCGCTTTCGTATGGAGTACTAACGGATTCTGCGTGAGACCAGACCAAATAGCACGGAATTCTATTTGATTGGCGATCCAATCAGTGAGAACTAACAACCTGATCAATCTAACAATTAAAAAAACGTTAAGAATGAGTTGGAATCGATCAGGAACGAACTATGAACTTGGATGGACGACTTTTACGCTCTGGGCAGGATAGGGTATGATAGTATTCGAAGTGTTCTGTTTTTCCACGAATTATGTGGTATTTATAGGTTTTCAATGTCCATTCGTATGACTGAACCACTAGCATGGTTCAGTCGTGTGACTGAATCATACGTCTGAATCATACGCACGACTCAAGGTTCAGTTGTGCGACTGAGTCAATCTTATATCCCAGTCATACGACTGATCCAGTCACCTGATTCAGTCATGCGTCTGGTCCATAAGTATGGTTCATTCATGCGTATGGTCCTTAAGTATGGTCCATTAGCATGACTAACCACATGACTATGTTGAACACATTTCTTAATCATTATTGACTCAAAACTATGTACAACAACCTCAAACCTATATATAATGTTCATCAATATAAGTAATACCAATTACGATATGAATATGATATAAATGAAGATAATTAAATATCAAAACTCATATCATATTTCACTAAACATGTTCATTACATATTTGTAAGAAATGAAAGACATTTACATTGCAGAACAAAAACTCGGAACAATGTATCAACAAACTCCCTCTTGGACCTAGTTTATCCTATTGTCTATCATTCTTTACATATTCTTGGAATTTCTTATACTTCTCCTCTTTTGTGACTCCTGCGTGTATCTCGAATGCAAAGCAGAGTCGTATCACGTGTTGGAATTGGAGAGCTTGTACAATATCCTACTTGTCATAGAACAGTGGCCACTTGTATAATGTGTAAACATCTTTAGCAGACAAGTTAGTGAGCCACATTGGGTCAAATACCCTAATAGTCTCTATTTTACCCTCTCTGTTTAGGACTATGACCGCTTCCCCTATCCTCCAGTCGTAATACCACCATTTGAAGTGTGGAGTGAAGTCGTAGGGCATCTCCCGCACTAGGATCTTAGACATTGTGCGTGGGGGGCTCCACTTCAGCACTACCTTGGGCTTCCCAGTGTTAGGGTCAACTTCAGTCTTATGAACGAACCTCATAGATTATTGAGGTCGGAAGTTTACCGATCTGGTATGGTATTCTCTCCTTAGAACCATCACAAACCAGCCTGACATCTTCCTCGGGTTGGCATACAAAAGGTCTAAACAGGCTAACCAGTTCAGCTCAAAACCAGGAAGAGTCTTTAGATCATGTGGGTATCTGAAGTACTCAATCCCCTTCTCCTGCTTAATAGCGTACACCTCTAGATCCTCAAAATAGGCCCAACTGATATTTTTCTTGACACCTTCTGATGTCCCTTAACCTTGTACATTTTAGTGTAGGCGTTTGGCTTTGGAGGTTCACGTTGGGCTTTCATCTCTTTCAAACAAGCTGCCTATTCAGCCTTCTTTATATCAATATCAGCGTCTATGGCTTGGGCTTTACCTTCCTCATTTTCTTTCTCTTTCACTTTCTCATGAAGAGTTCCAAAAGTATCACTGCCAAATGTTTCACCCAAGTCAGGGATAACATTACCCTCAGGGTCAGTGTTCTTTGGATAATACTCTGAAGTAACATCTGTAATCTCTAGCTCATCCATGCCTTGTAGCTCTTCATCACTAACAATGTCGACCTTAGGAGCATCTTTGACAAGCTCGTCTGGATTTAGTCTAAACATATCGGCGAGCTGCTCATCAGTCAAGTCGTGGATGATTTCTCCCTCCTCTAGAGTGTAACTCACAGATCGTCTTACTATCCATTGCAAATCAAGAATCATTGTGAGTTGAGTCTTGATTTGCTGAGGGGAGCAATATCATAATCATCGGTCTGTTGAGTTGTATCTATTCAATTACACAACCAACAATGTATACATTAATCATTTATCAAGACATTAAACATGAATTTTCATTAATTGCATTAATGTAATAAACATTTCAAGTACAAAAGTTTGAAAATACATAAACATTTAATCATTAATTTTCCCTTCATCGTGTGTCTCTTCAGCTTTAGCAGCTGAGGAAGAGGCTCCTTGATTTGGCTCCTCTTGGTGCGCCTCTCCCTTATCGATGGTGTAGAGGCTGATGTAGTTGCATCCGCTGCGTGATCATCCTCATCATCATCATCCCCCTTCTTGTCCTTCCCGCTTCCTCCTCATCTCCTTCGTCATCTGATTCATCATCGCTCGAATGATCATCATCATCATCTCCATCATCATCTCCATCACCCTTTATCTTGAGAGGCTCACTCTTCATACCCTTCAGCCTTAGCATCATCTTCTTCTTCTGCTTCTCCAACTCATCAATCCTCTTGGCAGATGCAAGCACTTGCTCGTTTTGAGCTTGCAGGGTAGTGTGAGCTCAAACTAAAGCTCTCCCATGAGCTTCATTCTTCTCAGTAAGTTTGGCAATCTGCTTGCCCTGTGCTGCATTAACTGCAATCAGTTGGTTTAGCTGGTTGGCCCTCATATCATCGGTAGCCAACAGCTTCAGCACTAATCGATTTAGGCTAGCCAACTGTTCCCCTAACCCAACAGTGGGTAGAGTCGGGCTCTATGGAGGTGGGAACTGGGAAGAAGTGCTAGCTTGGGTGGTAGAAGGTGCAGTGGTGGATGTGGTGTATATGGGAGTAGGAGTGGGAATGGTTGGTGGTGGAACTGTTTTGGGCATGGGAGGTGAGGTGGATGTGGATATCTGTGTGGTGGATGGTATGGTAGTGGTGATGGCTGTGGTTGTGGTAGTGTCAGTGGCTGTGGTGGTGGTGGTGGTTGTGGCTGTGGTGGTGGCAGTGGGGGAAGAACTGACAAGTACAAATCTCTACCTCTTGCCCTTCTTGCCAAAGGGTTATGCCACTCGTTTCCTCCTCGAACCCTTGGTAATCGGGGCTCCCCCAAAGCTCATCGGCTGGTCGGGGGTGTATGAAGGATCTGTGACATCAGTGTCACCACCCTCCTAACCAGCTTGGTGTCCTCCAACCGCCTCCTTTCCCCTCTCCGTAGACACAACTTGGCTACCGACTCTCCTAGTGAGAGGCTCATCGTCTAACTCCTCATCTTCATCTACAAAGAAATCCCGGTGGATGACAGCCTACTCGGATCCACCTGGAGCTGAGGAACCACTCTTCTGAGGTGGTGGAGAGATAGTAGACGTGTCGGTGGCTTGTGTTTAACTAGAGCCGTCGTCTCCACCACCCTGACTGTGATCTTGGTCATCATCATCGTCATCATCGTCGTCTTGAACCATGATAGGCTCAATGTCTGAATCAATGTCATCGTGGCGCCACTTCTTCCAAGCGGGTGCCACGTAGTCAACGTTGTCCAGATGGCCAATTAACCTCCTGACCAGGGGCTTCACCCACTTCCCCCGGTGAACCTTCATCCTTCTTAGGGTAGTGTCACCGATCAGCTCTGGGACTACCACATCATCCTTCTTTTTGGGCAACTGAGGAAGCTTCTCATCAATAATCATCTGGATAAACCTTGGGTACATACAGAAGCCCTCCTTCCCCTTCACTTCTATGTTCTAGGTTAGGTAAGTGAAGAACATCCGCGAGAAACTGAACTGATGGTTTAGTACCAGCGCAACGAACGCATTCGGGATTTAATTGCTCATCTCGTTAAATCCTCTACGCCGGGAGGAAATGCACTTGAGGATTACATGTGCCAGATACTTGAACCGTGGGCACATGTTACTCTTGTTTAGCACACTGAGATTGATGTCGCCTGCATACTTGATCCTCAAGAAACATCCGAACAGTCAGGGGATGTAGCTTGGTTGGGTAGTTTTCATCCTCACCCAAGTCCAAGATCTTTCGGAAGTCGTCTTCCCCTATGTCAATGTCTTGGCCGAAGATAGAACTTTGGATCCGGTATGGCTCAACTGAGCGATCTACAACAGCATTCTCCCAAAATGTTTGCTGTGAGCGATAAGGTGTGCACGAAGTAGAAATGGCTCTATAGTTCCTCGATCGTCAAAGAAAAGTAATGATCCCAGCGAACTCTGAAGCGTTCCAGGAAGTAGAGTCGAGATAAGCACAAATATTGTGCTTGGTGCTCATAGTCCATCTGTCAGCCATTTTACTGCAACACAAGTAACAGACATGTTAGATCCGTTCACAAGAGAGAACATTTGAGTTTGAATAGATTTCATCAAACTGGTTCAATCGTACGAATGAACCATGCGACTGAACTCAGTCATGCGATTGAGCCTCTGACTACACTTAGTCGTATGTCATGACATGCGGTTGAGTCAGTCGTGCGACTGCATCACCGATTGATTCAATTGTGCGATTGAATCATGCGTCAGACTCAATCATGCGACTGAAGTTCATCCGTATGTCCTTTCGCATACCCTACTGTTCGAGTCCAAAAATTTGAATCTTTGTCAATTCAGTCATTTACACATCAAGTTTGGATTCATTAGACACGTATGGACTCGATTTTACACTTATTATCTTTTAAATGCACGTTTAGATTCATTTTAGGGTTCTATTTTAGGGTCTATTGTCTCGGTTCTTGTTTTAATTGATTTGGACATTTTGGATCGATTTGAGGTTGTTATTTGTCATGTTTTCAGTCTCCCTATACCTGTAGATGGATAACACTCAGTTAGTAAGGCAATATCAAATG
Organism: Flaveria floridana; assembly: GCA_018326465.1. Classification (NCBI taxonomy): domain Eukaryota; kingdom Viridiplantae; phylum Streptophyta; class Magnoliopsida; order Asterales; family Asteraceae; genus Flaveria; species Flaveria floridana. The sequence continues at coordinate 4,214 of BJCO01763285.1, read as the reverse complement.
CAATCAAGGAGAAAAATTTGAAAAAGGTGGGTTGGGTAGTCGGCGGTTTTTGAGAGTTTTTGAAATCAAGTGGAAGGTTGCGACCGACTGAGCCCCTTTTTATACTGGTTTGTGTTTCAGTCATACGACTGGACCCATACGCATGATTCATTCGTGCGATTGAGGTTCAGTCATACGATTGACTTAGACTTCTTCAGCCAGTCGTACGATTGGTTCATACTTGTGATCCAATCGTATACTTTGACCCATACTCATGGTCCAATCGTGTGATTGGCTTATACTCATGATCCATTCGTGCGATTGGTTCCTACTTATGGTCCATTCATGCGATTGGTCCATACTTATGATCCGATCGTGCGATTGGCTCATATGTATGAGTTTGACTTCACTTTTTCCAAACTTTTCAAAAACTTGAATTTGATATATGACATTATGACCGTTGATCATCTCAGACATGATCCTTTTAACGAAAAACTTTTTATCACCTCAGACGTGATCCTTTTAATCAAAACTGTTTGATCACCTCAGACGTGATCGTTTTACTTGAAAACCATTTGATCACCTCAGACGTGATCCTTTTAACTTTAAAACCTTATGATCACCTCAGACGTGATCCTTTTAACATCTCAGAAACAAGCTTTTATCAGATAACGTTAGGTTCAATTTGTGACATTAATAGATTTTCTCTTGTTACATAGTCCGACATTGACTAGATACAAACATAACTAAAACTAAGAAAATTTTAAACAAAATAAATTAAGAAAATCCTTTCATATTTTTCCTTTGAGGTGGGTTGAAAGCATTTTGACGTTACTTAAATGATTTCTCCCCTTGAGAAGAACACTTCAAGCATTTTCATCTTATCTAGAAAGATTCTTATGGAATCATACATGCATAAACATAATCATTTGGGACCTTTTATATTTATGTAGATACAGAGAATGTTATATTTACCAATTAAAGTGTCTTATTCATCTAAGAGTCATGAGCACTAACAGAAAATCATGCTAGAGCTGTTATGTAGCACACATTGATTTTGACCATCGGGGAATGCTGCCATGATTATTGTCAGTATATTTTGTCCACCTAAATCCATACACAGATTTTTGACATACATTGGTGATTATTTAGGTTTTTTATGTTAGCAAGCATTTGTGGATCCCACACTTATATGGTAATCAACTTTCCTAAGGAGAATCTTGAGCGGTCTATGGGTTTTTGACAAGAAGACACTATTCTTAGAGCTTTCAAAGAGATGCAAAGACTCAGGTCAGTGCCATCGCACAGCAGAGAAGCGCAAACATCATTGAATTCTAGAATATTTAGATTGTGCTTATCCTCAGGTCAGTGCCATCGCACAGCAAAGAGGCACACAACCTATCTTCTTGTTAGAGCAATTTTATTTTACACATAACGCACCAACAACATTTGTCATTAGTTTGATTTGCGTTTCACAATTTTTCATGTGCTTTGCTCCTTTTTATGGTCGTCCGCACACATTTGTGGCGTTCATTTTGCTCTTCACCCCTTGTTGGAAATAAGTTGATTGTGTTAACCAGAGATAAGATGGAAACTCACAGCATGTTGAACGACTTAGTTTTAGAGTTGTTCACCAATGAAGTCTACTTGTCTATTGTCTTGAATCTACTGACACATCATATAATGGACTAGCAACCCCTAGATCTACTTTATCTATGTAACCACAGTAGCAGACTAGCTTACTTCATTTTTCAGCTCATTAGAGTTTGACTTCTTAGACTTATAATTTTTTGTAACTTTGAATATAACATTTTGGAACATTTTAAATATTTTGGTGTCCCAAAAAATTCGATGCCTGTGTACTATCTGTTGGATTGTATATGCCCAAGACACATAGAATATTGATGCGGTTAGTGCGTTATGATCCAAGTCGGGTTATACCCAATAACAAGCTTTGCAAACACAAACGATTATTTAGTTGATGATGTGATCGTGCAATTAAATAATAACACACCAAATTTAGAAAATTGGTTTTCTAAACAATTATATGTGAAATCGGTCAAATCATAAGGATGAGTTGTTGATGGGTTTTATTAATCACATTATTATTTAAAAGGGTTTAAAAAACATAAGATAATGTAGTGATCTTTAATTAAAATGTTTAATTAAAGATTAGTGCATATAACATATTAGTATGGTTCTTGCACATGTCACACATTAAAAATCCAAGAGGGTCCATAAACTTTTAATGTGTCAACAAGACATAAAAATGAGAGGGAATCCCAGCTTTTGTTCAAAAGTTTCGGCCACCCCATGGTCCAATGCGGTTCTTTCTTTTCCCTTGGTAACACACACTCTTTATGAAAGAGTGTAGGACTCTCCAACACACCCATCACTTTTCACATTTTGAGAAAGAGAGCAAGTGACTATTTCTCTCAACCTTCTTCTTCATCTCACGGCTGGAACACCTTTTGGAAGGTTCTTTCCACGTTTTTGGTAGTCATCTTCCTAACAAGAAAAGGTGTTTGCAAGTAAGATTTGGGTATACAAGCTTGAGGGGTCCTTTCTTTGGAGCCTTGGCCGAATTTAGAGCATCAAACAACCACCTTTTGGTCAACTATAAGCTGCTAAAAGGTAGTTTTTCACAGCTCAATGTAGCTGTGATTTTATGTACATTTACATGTGTTAATAGCTTGCTTATTCACATAAAAGATCCCCTTTGTTCTTGGGTTTGTTTACACTTTAAAACATCAAATAGAACATGAGATTTTCAGCTTATAAACAATGTTATAAAGCTATTATTCCACTGTGTTTTTTTAGAAAGTTTAAATGGTTAAACTTGTTTTGTGTTCTAGCAAACCCCTACAATGGCATCTAGAGCCGGTTATGTGGATAGCTAGCTTGTATTGTCCTTTAAAATTCATTTTATGGACCATGAAACCCATTTTAGGGGCTGCTATGTTCTTTTATGTTGAATCCCCAAACTTTCAAGGTCATATCACACATGCTTGTGATTAAACCTTGAAAGGTATGTATGATGATATGTATATTGTTTGGACAATGTTTAAAGCCCGAATTTTCAGTTTATGTTGGCTGAAAATCATGGGTTTTAGTGGGGATTCTTTATTATATTTAGATGATATGATGAAATTTTATATTGGTGCATAACCTAGCTAAGACCTTGCGTTGATTTGGTTTGAAATGGATGTTTGTTTTGGTTGTTTTTCATTTGGGTTGTAATATTATTCTTTTGTGCTAGTTTTGGAATGTAATTTATTTATTCATTCATTTGTAATGTAATATATAGATTAAGTGTATTTTCTTTACTATAAAATTTTTATTAGGAGATAAAATTCGTAAATAAAGATGCATAAAATGGAAGCACAAGAGGAAGATAAAAAGAGAAGGACTTGAAGCATATGGATGCAAGTTCAAGTGGGGGTCTATCAAGATCTCATCTTTGTGTTGTATTCAACCCTTAGGAAAGACCAAATGACCACACTTGTGATGGCAAACAAGTGTTGTCAACATAGAGGCTATGGTTATGCACTTATGGTTGTTTTATGTTTATGCTTGTTTGAATGTTTGTTGTTTGATTGTACGGTTGATATTTGGACATGCATTACAAACTAATTAACAAACTTAACAAGCTGAAAATTAATGGTTCTTAATCATTAAAAAGTAATAAAAGGTTAATAAAATGATTTAATGATTTTAAAGATTAAGATAGGTTTTAATCAAAGGACCATAGGGTATCTTGTATTTGAAAGCATGCAAATACAAGTACATAGAGTTTTCTAAACTAGAATCATGAAACCTCTAAATATTTTAAAACAAGAACAACACCGTCCTTTTACACAACACTTAAGTCACTTGGGAACTCTTAGTGGAATAAAGGTCACCTAACCATTTTGAGGGAACTTATGACTTGAGGTGAGAATCCCATATTCGTGGGAAAAAGGTCACCTAACCACTCATTTTGGCAAACTCACACGTGTGTAAGTAGGATGTCTTGACTTGTAAACCATGTTAAATGGATCACCTACAATATGGTTTCCAAATGGTGTTGATGGGATTAACATGCCGACTTTACATATGATGTTTAAAGTCGATCCCATACATCTAGAAGTTGCAAATGGTTGCAACCGTCAATCGTTGACCACCTTATTAATTTAAATCATGGGATAAAGGTCACCTAACCACAATTTAAATGTAATGTTGGGTTGTAGATTTTA
>BJCO01763281.1:0-20182 GCA_018326465.1 Flaveria floridana | reverse complement strand
GTAGAAAAAGCCAAGTCTGATGATCTTATGGTGAAAGCTGTATTCCTCATTGACCATGGATATGATCCAGTTGAGGTGTTTGGGATGACATATGAGGGCATGGTAGCAGAAGAAGAAAAGTTGAACAAACTGCTAGACCTGCTTTTGAAACTGAGTATGAAAAGACTCAATCTCCCAAAGCCACAGAGGTCAAGACTACAAAATCCAAACCAGCTGCAACTTCTCAACCAATGTATCCTGATCCCTACAGCATGACAGAAAATGAGATGAAAGAATATCTATCTGCTCAAGGATTTACAAGGAGGAAACTTGGCAATATGAAGACTAATTCCCTAAGGGCTGCTATCCTTAGGTTGATAAATGAGAAGAAGGAAAAGCTGAAGAAATTAAAGGAGGAAATCACCAGGCAAAAGCCAAGAACAAGAGTATCAGCTCAAGATATGAGCCTCACCCATGGAGATCATGACTCCTTGGAACCTATTCTACATAGATATCCTGAGTGGTTTGCTGAGCCTTCACAAATAAAGCTTCATGAAGGACTCACCACTGTAGAGATGATTAAAGGTGTGTCTACTCCCCAGGGCAAGACTGATCAGAAAATTATTGCCTGAAAGTATGACAATGACTGGAGTATATTCACGGTGAAGAGGATATCTGGATTCGTCCAATTCTTCACATAGTACTCTGCTCTGGTGAACTCTCTAGATATCCATGACTTGAAGGAACTAGCCAATCTGACATTGATCAATCACAAGGCTATGTTCAGGGGATATGAATTTGAAGACATTCTGAGGATGTTCAAGAGAACTGACAACTTCAAATCTCTAAAGGCTATTTGCATGAAGAAGAATAGATCCTTTGTCAATCCCCTTAAGAAGAAACAAAGAACACCAGCTGAAGAAGTGGTATTCCTTGAACTTAGGGTGAAACCCACTGAATCTTTGAAGAGAAAGTTGGTAGCTGGAACACACACTTCTGTACCAATCTCAAATGTGTATTATGATGAGAAAACTTAAGAGTTGGTAATTAAAAGAAGGTATGGAGGAAAGGAAGGAGCTGAAATTAGACTATTCAGTGGATATGAGGTGAGATTGCTAGATAAATCATATATCCACTACATCTATTCAAAGCACTTCAAGGAGATCAATAATAAGCTTGGTGAAGTTGATATGTACTTCTTTCTGAAGTGCATCAAAATCTTGAAAATAGCCTATGATAGAATTATCAAGAAGAAAGAACAAAGGAGGAAGAAGAAGACTCCTTTGCAGTTTGGCAACATTGTGAAGCTAGAGGTTGATGTGGATGGTGCTCTCCTAATTCACAAGATGGATTGTCTACTATATCTATCTGGGAGCCTATCTCACTGAGGAAGATGCTCATTGATGCCATTCATAATATGAGCCAGATGAAGATCCATGTGTTGAGCAGAGAAAAATTAGCTGATGCAAGACAGTTCTCTAACATGATCAAATCTATTGTGGATCCTTCATATACTGACCCGGCTCTAGTTTCATCTCTCCTACTGCACAAGACCCAGCAGAATCCTCACAACCTCATCCACCCTCAAACCCTTAAAGTACATAGGCTGTATAATCCTTAGGGGGAGTATTGTTAGACCTTAAAAGGATCATACATGCCAATTCAAGTGGTGGATGGTTGCTCCGCTGGAAATCTCTCCAAGTCCAAGAACCAATACGGATGAAGAAGAATCTGCATCACCAATAAGAAGACAAGTGTCGGCTATCCGTATTTGTTTATGCGGATGACCAAGAACAGATGCTGATAAGTATTTGTTCATCCGCATTAACAAATGCGGACAGCTGAACAAATGCTGACAAGACTTTTATTCATCCGCATTAGCTAATGCAGATGCTCAGCAACAAATGTGTTAAGTGTTTGTTCATCCGCATTTGTCAATGCTGATGACCAAACACTAATGTTGTTGAAGAAAGCACAAATGCTGATGAAGTCAACTCATCCGCATTAGTTAATGTAGATGACCAACTATAAATGCGCATGAAGACTTTGTACTTACACTATTCTATAATAGTTGTAAGGGTAGTTTAGTCTTTTTATACAGGCTCTAAGTCAGCCTATAAATAGAATAGAAACCTCTTATGTGACGTAACTTTTGTAATTCAAAATAGACAATGAGAATATACTTTGTTTCATCCTATGTTAGGTATCTTGTTACTGTAGATTGCTCAAACCCTAGCATTTATTGTAACAGTTCATCTAATCAATACAAAAGTGCGTTTATGAGTATTTTGTGTATTCAATGTTCATTGATTGTTTGATTCCGCACTACAATCATTAACTCAATCATCATATTTGGTCCTTGTTGATTCATATCAACAGAAAATATCATTCTCAAACCCCAGTCGGCTGTAGCATTTGAGCTTTTTATATCATCAAGTTTCCTTTACACTTTCTCATTTGAACTACTTTGAGAATTTGATTTAGAGGACTTTGCTGCATAAAAAGCTGCTTCATCTTCATCATCACACATAACATAAGAGCTTCCATCGACATCGGTAGAAATTGATTCACATCCAGTATTCTTTGTTTCTTTAAATTGATATGGTGCAATTGGTGCTTTTACACTTTTGTTCCTTCTTTTCTCATCCAATTCTAGAGCTTCCACCTTTGCTACCAAAGTATCTAGCCCAATTTCTTTTAGATCAATGGTATTCTTGAACATACACATAGTGTGGGTCCAACTTTCTAGAAAAGTATGGAGCATCTTTTTGTTCAACTCCTCATTACTATACTTTAACCCAAAGGTGCTCATCTCAGTAACAATTTGCATGTATCTATGGAGTTGTTGAGGAATAGATTCACCCTCAATATGATGAAAAGTCTCATATTATGAACGAAGGTTATCCTTCTTAATGCTTCTTACCTTATCACTTCCTTCACACAAAGTGTGAAGAATCTTCCACAAAGAGTGGGATGTTATGTAAACTTCACATCTCATCAAGAGGTCTTTAGGTAAAGCCATAGTGAGCATACTATATGCCTTAATGTCAATTTTGACTCTCTTAGCATCTTTAGGAGATAGGTCCTTCAAACTTATGGGGTGATTTTTGTTATTATAATCAGGTCCTAGAGCACGTGGAAGATATGGACCTTCAGTTATAGACATCCATAAGTCAGAATCAGTGTATTTAACATGGTTCCTGAATCTAATTTTTCATGTTTTAAAATCAGCTTTGTTTTCCAATTTTAGGGGTTGGTAAGCTGAGTCAACAATTGAATTATTCATTTTAGTTAACTTTGTAATTATCAAACTATCAACTGATCTAATACCCTATGAATGTGTAAAGTAAACGTAATGCAAACACACTCACACAACAGTAACAAATCACTGATAATACTTATATTTAATCAACTAAGATAGAAATTCCTTTGAATTAATGGATTTTGTTAAGAATAAGCTAATTAATGACAAAATCTTAGTTATTAGTTACTTAAGAAGCTGTAGTAAAAAATTAGTCAAACCTCTCAATAAATTCTCAGTTGATTTGGAATTTGAGATGTTAGATGATGGAATCTATTCAAATTTGTTTGAACAACCTGTAATTATCGAATAGCAATACAAATCCAAGAATCAAAATGATTTTGATATAGATTGGAGTTAATCGAGCAATAGAACAGTACTCGATGAGTGATATAACAAGGTTTAATGATTTTAACTAATTACACCAATTTGTTGAGTAAAATAACTTCGTTAGCTATTGATTAGCTAAACCCAACTTGTGTTTTGATTAAATTGTTCAACAACACGCTTAAATATGAGCTATGAACTCTCAAGTTGTGATGAACACTCAAAAGCAATGTTAAGTTAAATTATCAGAAAAAACTAATAGATCTAATGAAATAAACAACTAACTAAACTAATCAAAAACTGATAGATTAGTGGATCCAAGGATCGAATCAGGAAATTATCAGTTTAGATTGAACAAATAATGATCGCAGAATTATCATAAGTCGTTGTTTAATTAATTGTTTAATAACTTGTAATTGTAACGTAAATCGATGAAGAACCGATAAGAGAAATGAAATAACAAGTTAAAGTAATACAATAAAATAGTTTGCTTCAAATGATTTCCATTAATACTAAATTGGTTACAATTGGTTTTAATTTTAATGATATTGTAATTGCTAGGTGATGTTCTTGTTGTTCTTGCTAATTTGCTTGATATTCTGGTGTAATCAGAGTTGTTGTATTGTTTTTGTATATGTAAAGAGTGCAATCATGCGTTCTATTTATAGGTAGAGGGATTCACTTTTACATGGGTAAAGTTAACTTTCTTATTATGGTAAAGAAGTTAATCTCATAAAATTCTTGATGTGACATGGTTTACTCATTTCTGACTGAAATGCAGTATTCCATAGATGTTGACTTGATGACGTCACTTCAGAGAGTTTGACTTGTTGACTTCATGTGGCTTCTTTGATGATTGAAGTTTATGCAAGTACTTTGATTTTTTGTAGGAGTTAACCTTCAGTAGGAGTTGGTTCTTTGATCTTCATATTGAACTTCATCCTTAGGAGCAACCTTTCTTCTTCCACAGAAGCAGCAGTAGATCTCACGAGCAGACTTTTTCTTTCGTAGATGTTACAATGCTTCTGCAGGAGATCCACATATGCATATTCCTTGACTTTTTCTTTGTTATGTTCCGTAAAACATCTACGAAAGAACAAACTTGTTCATCCGTATATAGTTCTTGTACTTAGTCAATTTTCAAAATTGACTAAGTATGATGTTTTCCTGCAATCACACATATAATCAACACAAATTAATCATTTGGGTTAACAAATATATATATATATATATATATATATATATATATATTGCATACAAAAAGATGATGATTTACACGAGTTCATTACAAGAGTTAAATAAACTTCTAAACTTACATAATCAATCTAGACCTAACACGTTTAATGCATGTTGGATTAAGCACACCAACCAACATAGCTAGGTTAATAACTTTGGCTTTCTTGTCTACCTTACCACTAGCCTGCGTTCTATCTACTACTCACCCGATTTTTCCCAATGACGCTCTCAATCCTCTTTGATATAGGTGCCACAAGTGTGACACCAGCTTCGCCAACTTATGAATTCTATCCGAAGTAGCATTAACTAACCCAATTATTACACAATTCTAGAATTCAAACTCTAACTTTTGCAACTCATTCAACAAGCAATAGTCCTTAGGCGCCAAAGTTTAAGCTCATCTCAAGTCATGGCTATCGCAACCTCACTACTTTGGACTTGAGCTTGGGCATTCTTCCGTGTCATTACTTTCTTTCAACGTATGAACGGCCTCTTCTTGGGTATGACCCCAAGAAAATTTCTTATCTTCATATTTTAACATTGTCAACTGTTAGGCGATTTTGGAGAAGTTTGGAATGAATCGGGGATAGTACATAGCCAATCCTAAGAATTGCTGTATCTCTAAAGGTGTCTTAGGTGTGTTCCATTTCTTGACCTTCGTTGATCATGTGACCATGAAACTTCAATTCACGCAATCTAGAACTCTCACTTTGAGAATTTGGGTAAGATTTTCCCCCAAAACTCTAGAACCACCATTAGCTGTTGCTTGTGCACTTTCTTTGATCATGAATAAATGAGGATATCATCTATAGACATAATCACAAACTTATCCTGGTATGACTTACATACTCGATTCATTAATCTATATATACTGTGGGAGCGTTTTTCATACCAACAGTCCTAAAGACTAAATGAGTTTACAACATAAAAAGGGTAAGCATACTTTTCCCCCTTGATGATTATAAATAAATGTAATAAATCGGGGTTGCGAAACTCACTTCAATATATACTAATGATAATGCAACAAAGGCTTATAACAACACGCGCAAACCAGGAAATCACACACCTTAACAATATATAATTGAACATGCAATAATACTAACCGACGTTATATGCATTTAGTCTAGTTCGAGTCGGTTCGACTTCAACGCATGAATTCACTTATAAAATATATATTTATTTATATCTATATAGTATATAGTAGTGTTTATTTTTCGTATATTTAAACAAGGGGGAGGCATATATATACATACATACATACATATATATATATATATACATATATATGCATATAATTAATTTGAGTACTATATTATTATGTATATATTTATATATTTTAGCCAAAAAATCACCATCGTTTATTCCTTATATTCATTTGTTTTACCATTACTTATTTGCACCGTAATTTATATATAAACGTTCGAATCCACACACACAGGTAATCATATTTTCATACAAAGCTTACCAAATACGTATAATACCTTTACTCAACTCAAACCCACCAACATTATACACACACACGCATAACACCAACTCTAGACTATCCCACAATCACATTTTATTCATATACACATAATGACCACACACACACCCAACACACATACACAACACTCACACACAACATAAACTATATTGCAGGAGCGGTTAAGGGATGGTCACACAACAATTTTCGTAAGGAGGAGAGACTTATAACACCTAACAGATCAAATAGGGAACCGTGTTTGAGTATATGATGCTATGAACACAAGCAAACAATAAGAGATAATAAAAGAACAAGAACAAGATAAGTATGGTTTTCAAAATGTTGTATATTACTCTCAAGTTCTATTACAAGTATTACAAAAGCATAAGATAAAATACAAGAACCTGAGATATTTTATACTACATCCTACAGCCAGCCATACTTTAAAGGCCAGCTAGAAACACTAATCTAGACAACAAGATCAATGTAAAGTTAAAAGGAAGATTGCATTTTGACTAGTGACTTTGACATGCTATAGCTCACATCCTAATGTATTACAAAAAGGATAAAAAGTACAAAGTAGAAAGTTACAGACTCTAAACCTTAATCTGCAGTTGCAAAAACATGGACCTTTTCACCAACTTATGCAAGTTGGTGAGTCTTTAGAGTTGCAGCAGAAAAGGGGTCAACCTTATGCAAAAGTTGTCAAACAAAGCATGTCTTCTCTGTCTTCAAAAGAAATCAGTCTTTATTTTATTGGCTTCAAAAGACTTTGTTTTTAAAGCTTCGGAAGACTTCATCTTTGGCTTCAGAAAATTTGGTCTTTGGCTTTGGAAGATTTTATACTGAGAATATTTTTTATAAGGATGGTAAAACTTATGATGTAACTTCTACTATGCACATCAGGCATGCAAGCTGGAAGCTCTTTGGTTGCTTTGGTTGCATAAGCCTTTCAAGTATAACCTTACAAACTCCCCCTAAGCTGATGCTACCAAAACAGAGAAGGTTATTTTGATATTGACAGTCCTCATCAGGATCAAGACCATTCCTTTCTTCATCATTTGGTTAGGATCCCTCAGACTCTTATAATATATTATCATGTCATAGAGATCATGTAGAGGAAAATCAAGTATGTCTTGCCAGAAATAGACATCTTGACCTCCTTGATCTCTGATGACATATCATCTATCCAGATTTGTAGCGAAGGTCCAAGACAGGATGGGTCTTCTAGCTGTAAGGGGCTCTGCTTGAGTTGGAGTTGGTTGAGCAACCTATTCTTGCACTTCCTCAGGATGTTCAGACTCATCCTGAGGTGTGGAGGTAGATGCCTTTGACTTCTTCTTCTTCTTAGAGACACTTTTCATGGACATCATTCTCCTCCTATTTGAAGACTTTAACTGAGAAGACTGGTCTTTAGCACCAGGTTGTTTTGTTTTGTCTTTTTCAGTTGGGTCCTCTTCCCTCGCAGGTTTAGAAGGAGAGGGAGCAGGACCTAGCTATGGGTTAGAAGATGAAGTTGGTTGAGATGCAACACTAGGTTCAGGTTGTATTGTCAAAGTGGGTTCAACGACCATAACTTTAGAAGGAGCTTGACTTGGTGGAGAATGCCAGTCAACAAGCTCTTCCCTTTTAATCTTCTGCTTGATCACTCTAATATGCTCATCCATAGTGGATAGAGACATTGTACCAAGCCTTCTTCTTGAGAATCCATACAGCTTCAAGAACCTTATCATCCACTGCCTATCAGCAGACTTCTTTTGGCTGTTTTGGATGATAGCTCTTGACTTTGTAGTTCTTCCCTCATCTTTCTCTTAGAAGCATTTTGTACTTTGATAACTTATTGCTCCAGCTGCTTAAGATACTCAAATTCAACATACTCATATGATAAGAGAAAAAGTGCAGATCCTGATAGAGGCATGTGGCACTCAAGTAGTTAATCATGTTTTGTCTATCTACTTCCTTGTCTACTTGAGTTTGTTCAGTTGCCACAACCTCTATCTCAGGGCTTTCTTGAACTGGGGAGAGGATAGGAGCATGCTTATAGAGCCTTTTCTACCTTTTTTCTTTTTTGATCTTGGGGTGCAACTCTACATCCTCTGCCTCCTTCCTGTCCTTTAACAGCTTTATGTCTGGCAGTTCATTAAGTTCTTCTAAGGAAAAAGAGATGAGTTCATCTACATTGTAGTTCCTGGTCCCCAAGTAGTTTATCTTGGCTACCTTCAACTCATCATCTTGAGTGTTTGGCATGGGGGAAGACTTGATAGCAACTTCCATGAGGCCTACGGACCCACTTGAACTCTCTCCCCTAAATTCCTCTTCTTCTCTCTCTCCTCCTTCTCAATCTCCTCAGGAGTTAGTTTCCTTTACCCTTTATCACTCACAGGCCTTGGTGACTCAGGGTGGAGAGAGATTTCACCTTTATTACTTGATTCAGCAGTCAAGCTTGGGCCAGAGAGAGGCTATGAAGCACCTTCACCAGTTGATGCCTTACTAAGGGAAATCGGTGCTGAAGAGGTTCCTATCTTAAGGTTCATAGGTTCAACTACTAGGCCTTCAGTCAAGGCTTCCCCTTTGAAGCTAATATTAGGGTCCACCTCAATGTCCAGTTGACCAATAGTCTTAACTGCTAGCCTCAGTCTATATAATTTGGATCTCAGCTTAAACTCTTCTAGCACCCTGTCTTGAGTCCTATCTGTTAACCTTGCAGCTTGCCTATTTTGACTTGGGTTGGCAAGTGGAAGATCAATTAGATAGGTACTCTCATAGAGTCTTAGGTTAGAGAAGTTGAAGATTTCTTGTTACCATGAGATCTATAGATTACCAAAGCTCTTCTCTCAGTGTCATACACAAAATCCATCCTATAATTGGATTCTCAGAGTGATGAGATGGGGTAGGCATAGCTCTTGGAATACCCTTCTCAAACATACTTTGTGTGAGTTCGTCCACATCAATGTAGACTTGAGGAGGTTGCTGAGTATGGACAATTTCAAGTGAGGGTGGTGAATCCTCAATGTCCATACTCTTTGAAGAACTCCTAGCTTCTGTGATTGCTTGGACTTTCTCCCCCTTTTTGGAAGTATCACCCTCTTGCATAGGTGAGCTGGGCATTAAGTGTATTACATCCACAAGTTCTTGTGTTCCTGCTTGAGTCCTTTTTAAAGGTAACCTAGCTTGTTTTTCCTTGAGAGCAAAAATCTCAAGTTACTGATCATGGACCCTTGTTTGCAAGATAGTCAGTTGAGATTCCAAGTGACTAACTTTGGAGATTAAATATGTGCAAGTTTGAGTTAGATTTTGCACCTTTAGTCTCATATTACACTCATCTTCATCAGATAAATCACGCGGGGATAAGAGAATAGGACCTAAGTCTTCTTCCTCATCACCAGCACTTTGTTCTTGGCTACTAGATTTCCCCTGCACCATGACAACTTCAGGTGAAGTGTCAAGAGGCTGGGTTGCCATGGTTGAGGTCGTAATGATATAATCACTTGCTGAAGTGAGAGCCTCTTCTATATGGACCTCCTAAACTTGTTCAGGGAGATCCACCTCAGTAGTAGGTGGATGATGTGGGCTAGACATGGGAGAGGCAGGAGTACTCATCTCTCCTTAAGTAGGGGTGGAGAAGAGAGACTCATGGTACTCACTGAAGCCTATGTCTTCATCATCATAGAATTCTAAGTTGGGAATGGGTTGGTTTAGATAAAGAGGCTAGGGATGGTAACTCTCCCCTAAAGGTTGTTCACTAGAGTTTTGAGACTCTGAATGAAGCTTAAGGCTTTGGAGTTTATGAGCTCATCAGGCTGAGCATGAAAAATCTCAGCACTAATCATTTATGATATGGGAGTGGTTTGCTCCTCAGGGGTAGTTGGAGCTCCAGTGTCCACTTCCTCGTACATGAGTGGTGATAAGGGGCCTGCACAAGCTGAGTAGCTTGTCTAGGGGTTCGTCTCAATTTTCTTTGGTATGTGGTGGTTATTGTGGCTGTGTGGGCTGTTGTTAAGTAGAAGGTGTTGGTTCAATACTAGCTGGTGCTGCTAGGTTGTCACCTTGAGCAATGAGCTCAACATTTTTAGGACAAGGGCTGCTTCTACCGCTGAGAAACCCATTGTAGGCTTTCTCATAGTTTTAAAAATGTCGGGCTTCGTCTGTCCAAATTTTAGAACATTGGATGTTCCCCTCAAGTGTGAGTCCAATTCATAGTTAAGAATGTGCTGGACATATACAAATTATGAAACCTAAACTGGACCCACCCTGAACCATCCTATGGACTATAAACGAAAGGTCTTCAGGAGTTTGGTCCCATACTCCATGCTTGTTAGATAAATTGTGGATGACCACATGGATGAGGTAATTCAACTAAGAGGAAACCTTCCCTTTCCTGAAGGACCTGACTGAGAAGTCTCCTTCATAGACCATCTATCCATAGGACTGGTTGAAAGCAGATTCGGGGAAGGACAAATCACCTTCTACATCATCCATCCTGAGATGAGTGTTTATGGAGGTTGGAGTGATAAAGATTGTCCTCCCCTGTATTGTGGTAGACAGTTTCTTCTCCCCATCCATGGTGACCTCTTAACAGGTCCTCTAGAATTCTAATAGCTGGTCCTCATAGAGTGGAGGATCTATGCTGAGGGAGGTGAAGTAGTTTGACAGAGTAAGAAAGTAGCAAACCTCTGAGAAACTTGGATCTTTCTTAGAGTTCAACATAGCAACTTGATTATGTTGTCTGTGAAAGTGCATGGAGAAATCAGGTTGGTTTCTACAGTCAAGGTTGGCCATTTTGATGTAGGTTTGTTATGAAGGAATATAAGAACAAAGGTTGTTTATGGGTGAATTTAGGTTAGATAATTTGCACACGAAGAAGATAGTGAAAGAGGGGGAACCGTTGAGTGTATATATATGAAATGAATTTGAGAAAAAATTAATGCAAAAAAATAAACTTTGAAATCCGAATGTCGATCCAACCTCTGAAAAAGGTGCCCAAAAAGGTAGTTTTCTTGAAAGTTGAAAATCTTTCAAAGGTAATTTGTCTTTAGAAGTTTTTTAAATTTAAAAACTTCCGAAGCCAATTTTGACTTCAGAAGATATTCCTGAGCTTTATCGAAACTTGCTTCAAAAGAAAAATACTTGGAGTATTTTTTTTCTGAGACATTTTTGGTTTATGAAGAGATAAAAACTTAGAAATTTTATACTTAAGGAAATAAATCTTTCGAAACTTAATTGCTTTCGGAAGAAAATTGCCCTTCAAATACATATAAGTACTTAGAAGCATATTTTTGCTTCAGAAGATATATCGAAATTTCTTCCGAATGTAAATTCTTATAAGTAGTTTTCTGATTTGAAGACTTAATATTCTTCCAAAGACAATAATAATGTCTTCTGAAAGAAAATATGTTTAAAATTTGTAGAATTCTAAGGAATATCATTTGAAAAAGTCTCTTCCAAAGTAAACTGTGCTTATTGAGGTGATAGTTTAGACAACTTAGGACATACATGTTTTATAAATAGTCTTAAATTAGGTTTTAAATCTTTGTTCATCATAATAGCTTATATAAGATATTTAAATCTTTGTTCATCAAAAGCCTTTATGAACAGATCAACATATCATTCATTTGTGTTAACTTGGACTAGTTTTATCAATCTTTTTTTAAAATTATCTCTAATTAGATGATACCTGATGTTGATATGTTTTGTCCTTGAGTGCTACACAGGATTCTCTGTAATAGAGATAGCATTATTGTTGTCTATATGGATTGAAGTCTCCTTGATGTTGAATCCATAGTCCAGCATCTGATTTTGAATCCAAAGCACTTATGCACAGTAGCTAGCAGCAACAATGTATTCAGCTTTAGTAGTTGATGCAGATACACAGGATTGTTTCTTGCATTGCTATGAGACTATCCTTCCACCAAGGAATTGACAACTCCTAGATGTAGACTTTGCAGTCATGTTGCAGCCAATATAGTCACTATCTGTATAAGCATATAGATTAAATTCAGAATTCTTTGGATACCAAAGGCCTAGCTTAGGAGCACCTTTGAGATATCTAATAATCCTTTTGATAGCAACCAGGTGTGACATATTGGGGTTTACTTAATATCTTGCACATATGGATGTAGCAAACATGATATCAAGCCTGCTGGCTGTGAGGTACATAAGAGGCCTAATCATAGCCCTATAAACATGTTCATCTACACACTACCCCTCAAGATTAGGTCCAAGGCAGTCGTTTCAGGCTATGGGTGTCTTTAAAACCTTACATTTATTCATGTTGACTTATTTATTAAGATTCCATTGTCAATTTGCTTCACTTGAATTCCTAGAAAGAAATTGAGTTCCCCTATGGCACTTATTTCAAATCTATTCTTCATCAGCCACTCAAAGTCTTTACAGAGCTTTGGATTAGTTGACTCAAAGATAATGTCATCTACATACACATGAGCCAGATTAAGGAGTCTAATTTTGCAGTTTTAGACTCTCTACTTTTAATGTATCATGTAGCCGTAGGACCGTAAGAAATTTAATTGTCATTTGGACAATAAAACTACATGTAAATGACCATCATTATAACTAGGAATTAGTAATACTAACCTCTTACAGTCAAACTTGAAAGAAAATGGAAGAATTCTTGAAAAAAGGAAAGAAAATGGTGAAAATTAAAGTGGATACGGGTTTTCAAGAATTCTTCCATTTCCTGGTTTGAAGGTGATGTTCTCAAACTACTGCTTTAAGAGGTCTTTCTTGTTCTCTTTAGCTTCACTAGACCCCTCATACATCAGCTTCAGTGCATCCCATAGTTGCTTGGCAGTTTTTCACTTCTTAAAGCCTCTGTAGATAGCATTAGGAAGAGCAGTTGGAGGGCGGTCATGGCCTTTTGATCTACATCAATTATCTTCTTGTCTTCTTTAGATTAGTCAACCACTTCCTTTGGAATCTTGCCACATCCAGTAGCAGCTGAAGAGGTGCACCGAATGTAAGGTCCTGAGGTAACAGACTCTCGCATCCTGCTATCATGAGACTTGATGAAGCCTTCTATTCTTAAGCACCAAGTGTCAAAGTCATCAGGAGTGATCAGTGGGGAGTTTACCATATTACCCATTTCCAAATCAAACTTATAAGCTTCCATTTGAGTAGTTAAGTGTTTTGTGAAGAACTGGGAGATTTAAGATGGTGGGATCTTACAATCAAGAGCCTGAAATGCTCTGATACCAATTGCCGGACCGGTTAAGGGATGGTCACGTAAAAGTTTTCATAAGGAGGAGATACTTAAAACACTTAATAGATCAAATAGGGAACTGGGTTTGAGTATGTTATGCTAAGAACACAAGTAAACAAGAGAAGGAACAAGAGTTAGAACAAGATAAGTATAGTTTTCAAGGATGTTGTATATTGCTCTCAAGTTCTATTACAAGTGTTACAAAAGCATAAGATAAAATACAAGAACCCGAGATACTTTATACTATATAGCTCACATCCTAATGTATTACAAAAAGGATATGCTTTGAAAGGCAGCTGGAAACACTAATCTAGATAACAATATCAATGTAAAGTCATAAGGCAGATTCTTTTGACTAGTGACTATGATATGCCATAGCTCATATCCTAATGTATTACAAAAAGGATAAAAGGTACAAAGTAGAAAGTTATAGACTCTAAATGTTAATCTAAAGTTGTAAAAGAAAGGACCTTTTCACTAACTTATACAAGTTGGCGAGTCTTCAGATTTGCAGCAGAAAGTGTGTCGGCTTTATACAAAAGTTGATCAGAGAAAGCATGTCTTCTCTGTATTTAGAAGAAATCAGTCTTCATTTCATTGGCTTCAGAAGACTCTCTTTGAATCTTCGGAACACTTCATCTTTAGCTTCGTAAGATTTGGTCTTTGGCTTCGGTAGATTTTACACTTAGAAATTTTTCTATGAGGAGTGTAAAACTTCCAAAGTAACTTCTACCATGTACATCATGCATGCAAGCTGGAAGCTCTTTGGTTGTTTTGGTTGCATCACCCTTTTAAGTATAACCTTACAAGCTTATTCCAACTCGTACGGTCACAGGATAGAGAGTTTGCATCGACTATCGCAAACTCAATGATGCCAGAAGTAAAGATCACTTCCTTCTGCCTTTCATAGACCAAATGCTTGAGAGAATATCTAGAAAAATATTCTATTATTTCCTTGATGGTTTCTCAGGTTATATCCAAATTCCTATTGCTCCCGAAGATCAAAAGAAAATGACATTCATCTATCCATATGGCACATTTGCTTTTCGGTTAATGGCTTTTGGATTACGTAATGCCCCTGCTACATTTCAAAGATGTATGGAAGCAATCTTTCATGACATGATCAAACAGTCAATGGAACTTTTCATGGATGACTTCTTAATCTTTGGAAACTCATTCGAACAATGTCTAGAAAATCTGGAAAAGATGTTAGTTAGATGTGAAGATTCTAACCTTGTTTTGAATTGGGAAAAGTGCCATTTCATGGTTACTGAAGGAAAATAATGTTAGGAAATAAAATCTCTTGAGCAAGGTTTGAGGTCAATCAAGCTAAAGTTGACACTATTTCCAAACTTCCATATCCTACAACAGTGAGAGCAATCAGAAGCTTCCTAGGTCATGCAGGATTTTACCGTCGTTTCATCAAAGGTTTCTCAAAAATCGCTCTACTAATGACTCATCTTCTTGAGAAAGATGCACAATTTGATTTTCAGACAAATGCATTAATGCATTTAATCTACTAAAGGAGAGACTGATAACGACTCCGATAATGATTTCCCCTAATTGGACGCTACAATTTGAACTCATGTGTGACGCAAGCGATTTTGCGATAGGAGCCATGTTAGGCCAATGGAAAGACAAGCAATTCCACCCAATTCACTATGGGAGCAAACCCCTAAACGATGCATAAAAAAACTACCCAACCACTGAGAAAGAGCTTCTTGCAATAGTTTTTGTATTTGATAAATTCCGCTTGTATCTAATCATTTAAAAAACAATTTTTTACACGGATCATCCAGCCCTTCATTATCTATTCAATAAACAAGATGCAAGCCAAGACTGATTCTTTGGATACTTCTGCTTCAAAAATTCAACATTGAAAGTCGCGATAAGAAAGGAGCAAAAAATCTCACGGCTAATCATCTCTTGCGTCTGGAAGATTCAAATCCTTCACAATTTGTGAAATCCAAAATAAACAATAATTTTCCTCATGAATTCCTTATGCATATCCAATCCTCAATCTGTAACACCCGGATATTTTAAAAGGTTGTAAAAAGAAGAATAAAAGTAGGAAATGCTATTTAACCCAAGTGGAGGGGTTAAATGTGAAAAAGGTACAAAAATTTTATATTTTTTTTGTACAAAAGTGGGCATGGCCGCCCACACCTTTCTACACATTTCATTTCAATCGGATATTTTAGAGAGAGAAAGAGCAGAATTTGGGTTTTGAAGGAAGAAAAAGAAGAAGTCGAGTTCAAGGTAAGAATTTGATGGTTTTTAGGTGTTCTTGACTAATTTCAGTTTGAGTTTATGCTTAAGTATGTGTTTGTACATTTATGTGTGTGTTTTCGTGGGTTTTAGGTGTGAACTCATAGTGCAATCGGGATTGAAGAAGTATTGCCTGAAAGATTGACAAAGGTGAGTTCAAGAACCCCACTTTACATGTTTTAACTGATGTTGAGGCTGGAAATGCATGATTAAATGTTTTTATAACATGGGTGTGTATACCTGTATGTATGTGCGAATGTGTATATGGGTGGGTGTATACCTTGGGTGATTGATGATTATGATGATGTTGTGTATGTGTTCCTAATGCTTAGAATGTTATAACTAAGCTTAAAACATGTTAGAATTGAATTTGAGCTTGAATTATGGTGATGTTAGTTATAAGTAGTTGTTCATGTGCCTGAAATAGTACCCATGCGCCCAACTACCTGAATGTCTAAGTATGCCCAAACGCCCAAAGCTCATGCCCCTAATAGTGCCCGAACGCCTAAGTGCCCATGCGCCTAAGTCAGGCCCATGCGCCTACATAGTGCCTATGCGCCTAGAATGTTACCCAGATGACTTAGTGTTGGTCAAGCGCCCAAACAGGGCCCATGCACCCAAAGTTTTCCCATGCGCCTAAGTGTTCCTATGCGCCTAAGAGGTCATGCGCCTGCATAGTGGTCAAGCGCCCACATAGTGGCCAAGCGCCTACATAGTGCTCATGCACCTAGAACATTTAGAATTATTTCTGAATTTTGGGAAAAAGGGGAATTTTAGGTTACGACTTGGAATGTTCCTGGGGTGATGTGTGATGATTAGATAGGGGTGCTAGATGATGATGTGTGATGATTAGATGATGATGTGTGATTATGCATGATGATGTGTGATGATGTGTGATGTATGTTTTGTTACTTATGATGTATTATTACGTGGCTTTACGTAGTATGATTATGATAATGTACGTAAAATATTATCTTAACGAAGCAACAGAATTAAGATAATGAGAAGTGAAACATAATGAATGAATGAAAGTCTTGCAAGCAAAATGGAAGGAGGTTCACAACTCCATGTGAGTTGTTAGAACAACTGTGTGTGGAATAGCGTGTGATTTTGGCTAACTCATGAGGGTTTACACACAGTGTGAGTCAGTCTTGGTGGCTGCTCCATACGTGCGATATGGTATTAATTATGTGTTATGTAGCATGCGATCTTGGCTACCTCATGAGAGTTCACACACAGGGGAGTTAGTCTTTGTGACTGCTCCATACGTGCGATATGGGATCCTTGTCTCTTAACCTTAGATTATATGGCATTATGACCAAAAGGGGGGTTAAGAATACGACAGGATCTGGATAGAAGTGAAAGATAATAAAAAGTGAGAAAAGTATGAAAAGTGCGAAATGTATGAAACGTGCGATATGTACGAAATGAACGATGATGGAAGATAATTAATATTACCTTGATGTATGTACGATGTATGATCACGTGCGATAGTAAAGAAAATGTTTTAACGAGCGAAAGGTAATATATATTTTATAAAACTGGAACTCACTCAGCGACGCTGACTTTTACGTATTTTCCAGTTGGCAGGTTAAAGTTGTTGAGGATGGCACGGGGCAGCTACTTGGATTAATTTACATGGCATTCATTCTATGTAAAATGACACTTTTGTGATGTAATGCAACGAATGATATTTTATAACGTTGTTGTACTATTTTGCAAAAGATTATTAATATATGAAATGGTTTTAGTTAAATGATTCCGCTACAATGTTTTAAATAAATGTGTGATTTATGTGCGATAAATGACCAACTGTGAGGTGCCCGGGAATGGGGTCCTTACAGGTTGGTATCAGAGTCAAAGTTTAAGAGAATTGGGTAATTATTTTCTAAAACCTAAACTTAGACTGAGAATGGGACGTAAAGGGAAGGGATGCCAGACCAAGTAGCTACGTGCCATCAGGTGTGTTCGTTAATGATAACCGATATTACGTGCGCATGTTATGTGATTTAGGTGCCTTTAGTAGATTTAGATACTGATGTAGTCAGGATAGGAAATGCTTGGGGTATGAAGAGTAAAGTAAGTGGCTAATCACAACTGGCCACTATAATTAGGGACTTAATGTACTTGACATAAACTGAGTTATTACCTTGAATGATAGTGTTAGTGTTTGAATCTTACAGTGTTTAGAGGATGGCTAGGTGGAAATCTTCAAAGGCTTCCAGAGGCAGAGGTCATGGTGGACGTGGTACTGGGCCACGTGTGACAAGGAGTAGTGCTAAGGCTCCCAAGACAGCTTATGAGAACCCTAAGGTTCATGTTCAGGGAGAGGAGAATGAGGATGTTAGCTTGAATGTCTCGGCTAGGGAGGCAATTGTCGATGAGGTGCACCAGGTCATGCAGACGATCTTACCATCTGTAGTGACCAAAGTAGTCAGAGCAGTGAGGAACGAAGAAAGAAAGAAGAGGGAGGATAAGAAGGGATCATCAGGAAAGGAGAGAAAGGGAGAGGGAGAACGACCGGAGCCTGAAGCGGTGTTTTCCGATAATGAGGAGGATGCTTCATTATGGGTGGCAACTAAGGGATGCAATTATAAGGCATTCCAGAGGTGTAAGCCTCCTACTTTTGATGGCAATGGCAATGCTGCCGCCGCTCACCATTGGGTTAGGGAGATGGAGGTGGTGTTGTAGATTAGTGAGTGTCGCGAGGACAAGAATGTCACACCCTCAAAATCCGCTAACGGGGATTTACCGTCAGGCGTGTGACATAACCAGGATCTCAGATAAGCATCAGTTACACCAAACGACTCGTTAATTACAAATCATATAAGTTGCATAATTTTAATGAAACAATCCAGTTATATTGAAGTAATGCGGAAGCGTAAACAAGATAACTTTTAACAACGGTTTTGTAACACGCGAACACGCGTCCAATCCAATTTATGTAAAGTAAATGCGAATAAAATCTTGAAAACAGTTTGAGATGAACGTGGAATGACATGCAGTGGATGCTGTGCTCCTAGACGTGCCATATCAATGTCCTGAGAGAAAACATGCAAAAATCTCAGTACAAGACTGGTGAGTTCACAGGTTTATCAGAAAACAGTAATTGTCAGTACTGAAGTTCCCGGATTATGTAATCCGTCAAGTATGTAATTCCCGGATTATGTAATCCGTCAAGTATGAAATCCCCGGATTATGTAATCCGATAAGTATGTAATGAAATCCCCGGATTATGCAATCCGATAAGTATAAGTAATGAAATCCCCGGATTATGCAATCCGATAAGTATAAGTAATGAAATCCCCGGATTATGCAATCCGATAAGTATAAGTAATGAAATCCCCGGATTATGCAATCCGATAAGTATAAGTAATGAAATCCCCGGATTTTGTAATCCGTCAAGTATGATGAAATTCCCGGATTTTGTAATTAAAGCATACAATGGGTAGCTAGTCCATAATGATCACTATGTGTATGAAGTCGCGACCGAACTGACATGTAAGCAATAGTATAATGTAGGCCCGGTTGTGGATCACACACCACAACACTTGAAATTAGGCTAACCGTTCACCCGTTTGACCAGCTAGCGCGACTAGCCCAAGTGGGGTATGTCAATCCCAGTAGTACTACTAACAATCACCTCGTTAAGTCCATATTAACGGTCCGAAGGGCAAAGTATAACACCATAGTATCAAGTATATACAGTATTACAGAAATCCAAATGTAATGTAACGTTTATGAAAACGGCATGTTTCTCTCCCCCAAAAAGAGTATAAAGTAAAAGTGGGGCTGTAAACTCACCTGGTATGCTTATATCAATTCAGAGCTCAATGAAGAAAAGTGATGATCACCAACAAAGCAATCCTAATTAGAACATATAAGATGCACTTTTAGAATTAGCACTATGCTATTACATGCGTGCGGTTGAGCTCTTTAGTTGACTTTATGTTGGTGTTTAGTATCCTTGTTGTATCTTAACTTTCGTACAAGTATTTGTTGTCATGTGCTAATTTGTGCATATTAGATTAATCAATATTCTTATCCGAGTAATGATTCTCAGTACAATAATGGTAACAATAATTGGTTGATTTGGAGATTTAAATTAGTATTAATGACTTTAACGTTAATATTAATAATTTTAACCATAGTAATGAAATAATAAGTAGCAGTCGTTAGTATATAATAGCTATATTTGTGTTAATAAATATCTCTAAAAGTTATGATGGTGACAATGTATTATTACTTGTACCACTTTTGATAAGGTTAGTAGTAACAATGAAATTTATACGATTATATCAATAAACAAACGCTACTATTATTAATGTTGTCATTATTATTATTATTATACAACATTTTTGATAAGTTTTATAATCACATGATTCTAATTTAA
>BJCO01763209.1:0-12920 GCA_018326465.1 Flaveria floridana | reverse complement strand
CCACCGCCACCACAGACCCCTGCGACCAGCCCCCTCACAAGCTACAGCCGCCTGAGCCTCAGCCGCACCAGACCATCCTGCGACACCCTGCGACCGCAACCCCCTGCCCCCTGCGACCACACCACACAACCCTGCGACCTGCGACCGCCTGCGACCTGAGACCGCCGACCAGCCCCGCAACCGCCGACCACAACAAGTAAGCTCTCTTGTAATTTGGCTGAATGTTGAATTTTTTTTAAAAAAATCGAGCTGGCTCGACGAGCCACGAGCTGGCTCGAGCTTTTCACGAGCCGAACTCGAGCTTGGTTTTTCAGCTCGGTAACATTTTCGAGCCAAGCCGAGCCGGCTCGTTAGGCCCTCGAGCTCGAGCCCGAGCCCACCTTAGCTCGGCTCGGTTCGGCTCGTTTACAGCCCTACTCAAAATACTATTTTTTTTTGCAAAGTTCTCGCACGATGCAGTTACTCCCGTGAAAATTTCAACCAAAATCGACTTTTATGATTTTGAATCACTGCCACGGTCTCAGATATGCGTCTTCCACCAAAATTCAAAGATACCAAGCATAATGATGTAACAAAGCCGATTACACGTGTGTTCACCCTCGGTTTCACCTTATCCTCCTTCGAAACTGGTCCAAACTCGATCTAAACCTTTAGATCTTCAACCTCCATATTTTACGTCTTAAACAGATGATTGCGGAATGAAAATCTGTCTATCAAGAGTAACACCTTGCCCTGGTACCAAATGTAAAGTCCTCATCTCGATCGATTTCACATATTGTTGCACTTGATAATCAAATTAAGACGAATGTGTGCGTGTGTGATATCAAAGAACTTCAAACAAACTCAATCAAATAATATTAATCAAATGATTAAAGGTTGATCCACCTGAGGTAAGCTCCTCTCGGTTGGCCTATCACACAACCCTCTACTCTCTCACCTTAAGACCAATGAACACACATAATGAAATAAAAAGGAAAAATATCTATATATACTATGAAGATGTTCTCGCGCAAGAACATTAAGTTCTCACGTGGCAACTTCAAGTTTTCGCACAATGAGATTTTATCCATCATCTTGGAGTTCTAACAATCCTTGTATTTCTCGCATGATTTGAGTGTTTGCTTTTAACTTGATATTGTAATCCCTAAAGACTAGTACCTTACAATAATAAAAAATACATAGGGAACGAGCAAACTTAAGTGTAGCATATAAGTGGAGAAATTCAAAAAGCAGATATACTCATAAACGTGTTACCAACGATCAGATTTATGAAAATAAGAAGCCTAATTAGAATCAAGGACCTAGTAGAAGAAATCAATAATTGAGGGGAACAATGTTCGCCTTAATTTCTTGATAAGCATAAGTTAAATTTGATGTACTAGTACTATTGTTACACAACATAAGTGTGGTAGTTATGGTAGTCACCAGTGCCTTAATCCTTATGTAAAACACACCAGTTTATAAGGGTTTCAATAGCCATGTAAATGTTCATTTGTACTGTAATGCATCTCGAGTTTCTCTCAAATTTTTTCTCTAGTTTCGATTGTAATTGCCCATGTGATCATCACTTTAAAATAAAGATTCTCATCCAGCTTCAACTATCATAGGAATAGAGGACCAAATTTGGTTGTCCTCAAGCATGCAATACCATTCACATCGAGAATATGCTACTCTTCTTTTTCATATAATCAGTGACGGGATTAAGAATTTTTCCTGTGGTGTTAGTATTTTACGGTTCTTGAATTTTAACAACCTAGACATCATAGTTTTTAGGCCGATGAATAGTCGGGTGATTGGGTCACAATAAAAGATATTGGCACTAGAAAAAAAATCAATTTCATTAAAATAAAAGAAAATACCTTTTATAATTGTTCCCTATAAGTTTTTATATTTTAAAACTAACCCATCACATCTTCAATGGTAATTTTGCACAGAACTATATTTCAATATAGCAAATACGATCATTATTTTATGTAAATCTGTCTTTACATGCCTCACTTAATAAAAAAGTCTCTTAATACCCATGGTCACAACCGGTAAAACTAGTGTTAACTTGGGTCACCTACCTCTTAGACTTAGGACATGTTGGACCCTGAAAGGATCATACATGCCAATTCAAGTAGTGAATGATGGTTGTTCTGCTGGAATCTCCCTAAGTCCAAGAATCAATACGGATTCTTCAATCTGCATCAACAAAGAAGACAAGTGTCGGTTATCCACATTTGTACATGCGGATGACCAAAGAACAAATGCTGACAAGTATTTGTTCTTTCGTATTGACAAAGGCGGAAAGCCGAACAAATGCTGCCAAGTATTTACTCTTCCACATTAACTAATGCGGATGTTCAGCAACAAATGCACCAAGTGTTTGTTCATACGCATTTCTCAATGCTGATGACCAAATACTAATGCGGTTGAAGAAAAACAAATGCTGATGGAGTTCAACTCATCCTCATTAGTCAATGTGGATGAACAAAAGAAATGCTGATGAAGACCTTTTGTACTTGGACTAGATTATGTATAGGGGTAGTTTAGTCATTTTATAAAGGCTTCATGTCAGCCTATAAATAGAAGAGACAACCTCATATGTGAGGTGACTCTAGACTTTAGATTTTTACTTTTAGAATATCAGAAAAACCTTAGACACTCCGAAGATCTGTCTTTTGTCCCAAGTTGTTCGGTTACTGTATTTTGCTCAAACCCTAGCATTTATTGTAACTATTCATCTCAATCAATACAAAGAAGCATTTATGAGTATTTCTTGCATTTATTGTTCTGTGTTTGTATGATTCCGACATATAATCACTGACTCAATCATCATATTCGGTCCTTGTTGCTTCACAACAAGAGAGAATATCATTCTCACACCCAGTCAATTGGTATCAGAGCTTTGGCTCTCGGTTCTTCTTCAGATCTGCTCAGATCTAGGTTGAACTCGATTGATCTGGTGATTGAGTTGCTAATAGAGTGTTCAACTACCTCTATTCAGCATACAAAGTGAATATCTGCTGAAATACCTCATTGGTCACTGTTTATTCATCTTCAACCTCTAAAACAGATCTGTGAACAGCAACCTCAACATAAAAGCATACCAGAAACTAAAATCAGAAACTGAACAAAAGAAGTTCTAATAACTTTCTGCTATTTACCAAGCAGATCTGGTATTATAAGACTGTTTTTGGACTTACTAGACTAGGAGGACTTAATAATCAACCTAATCAGTACTTAAACAAGTTAAAAACAGCTTATTAACATGGATTCACATAACTTCTCTGAACTTGGTCATACTGCTAAACCTCCTATGCTTAAACACAAATATGAGTTTAAGCAATGGAAGATTAGGTTTATGAATTACATTACAGGTGTAGATCTGGACTATTGGATTTACATATGCAAAGGGCCTTACATTCCAATAACACTTTCTGCTGATTAGGCTGCACTATACAAGACCACAAGAATACCTATAGAGGATCTTACTCTTGATGATGATGATTACAAAAATATAAAAATCAATCTCAAAGCTTATTCCATTCTGACTCAAGCACTGAAAATGGATGTGCTAAAAAGGCTTGAGAAGTATGGAACTGCTAAAGCTGTTTGGGATGCACTGCTGATTATGTGTGAAGGTAGCAGTGAAGTGGTTGAAATTAATAAGGATAAACTTGTTAATCAATATGAAACCTTTCATCACTCCAAGGGGGAGTCAATCTCTAAACAATTGCATAGATTTGTGCAGTTGGTGAATGATTTAAAGATTATAGGGGTTACATACAAAGACAAGGAGTTGAACAAGAAAATGCTTCACAACCTTCCTGAAAGCTGGAAACAAAATGTTACCATGCTTAAGAACACTCTTGATCTAGAGAGTACCACCTTGGATATCATGATAGACAAAGTTGAAGCTCTTGAACTTGATGAAAGGAGCAGGAACCTTGGTGGACCTAGAGTTGTTGAAGCTTACAAATTTCCATCAGACACTCACTCAGGGGGAAATGCCTTCATTACTGAAGATGATGATTTTCTCTCCTCAAGAGATCAAGTGAAGACAACTGATTTAATTGCTGCTCCATCAACAAACAAGCCATCAACATCAGCCAAACCAATAGGGTTTACTGCCACTCCCACTGGCATGTCTAAAAACCAAAGTCTGAAGAGCAAAAGGCTACTTACAATGCCTTTGTTGCAAGCTATGAAGCATACTTGGAGGCAGACTCACTTCTGTCCACCTGATCCAAGAAGACTTGGAAGAAATAGATCCATATGATATGGAAGAAATGGATCTGCAATGGCAAATGGCTATGATAGCAATGAGAGCCAAGAAGTTTTTTAGAAAAGGAAGAAAGCTGAGTTTGAATGAAAATACAAAGCTTGGATATGACAAATCCAAGGTCAAATGCTTTAACTATGGTATGACTGGCCATTTTTCAAGAGAATGCAATGCTCCTAGAAGAAACAACAATAGCTTTCAAAGGAACACTCTAGGCCAATCAACATCACAACCAAACTCAAGCTATCAGTCAAGCAATCATCAACAGCAGCAGTATCATCACCAACAACAACTTCAACATCCATACCAGAGTCAACCATAACTGACAAACCAAGCTCATGGAACCAACCAAACTACTTCAAATGCACTTGTCATCAAACAAGATGGAGTATGTGACTGGAGCTTTATGTTAAGGAAGCAAAGCCTCAATTTCAAAATCATGCTCTCATGGCTCACATCAATGATGGCCCATCTCCTATGCCATCTAAGGTAAAATCTAATCTGTGTAGTGATAAATGTATTGCTGAATTACTGGGTTATCGTGAGCACAATCACAAATTGGCTGCTAAAATTAAAGTTGAAAAGGTAAAATCTGAAATGTATAAAAGAGAAATCAAATGCTTTGAAATAAAAATCAAATCTCTTATTTCAGATATAGAATAACTGCATGGAGAAAAGTACACTCTTGCAGCTGAAAAGGACAAACTGACTGAAATGCTAGCCCAATCCAAGGCTGAGCAATCAGTTACTGAAGTGAAACTTGAAAAGTTTCAACTATCTTCAGCTAAGCTGCAAGAGATGCTTGATTCACAAAAAGAGCACAATGATATGACTAGGATTGGATACAATTCATGTCCCCCACCATATAATGATAACTACACTGTCATGCCTGAGCCTGTCACTCTTTTTTGATAAAAATGAACCTAAAACTATTGAACCTAAGTCAATAGTAACTCAACTCACTAATCCTCAAAACAAACTAAGTGTTTACATTGAAACAAATGAGGAGAAAATTAAGTTAGGTCATCCTATCAAAATCAAAGAGTACTCAGACAAGACAGTGAATGTCATTAAGCCAATAAGTCCTGTTAAATCCATAGTGCCTTTTGTGAAATTTGTTCCTGCAATCTCAAAAGAAAAGAAGATATCTGATGATTCTGTGAAACTATCTTCTGTAAGTGGATCTGATTGTGAGATCAAATCTCCTAAGAATTCAATCAAATCAGACAAAGTTTCACCAAAATCAAAAAGTTTCACCAAAAATAAACATTCAGTGGTTTCAAAATCAAAGATCAGATCAGACCCTTAATCATCAAAACCAAAGCAAGGAGTTGTTTTTGATATTTTTAATAAAGATCATGTAAACCAACTAGAAAAAGAGGATAGGAAAAGTTTAAGGAAACAAAATCAGTCAAGGAAAATCAAGACTAGTAGTGTTGTGAAATAAGCTACTAAAAGGACTGATAATGATTCCTCACCAAAATAAAAAACTGAGGCTCAGTCCAAAACTGGTAAAGTCACTGAGACATCAACACCAGGATCAGTGTTTAGAAACAAACACATGTATTGTGACGTGTGTGAAATGTCAAATCACAGAACAGATAAGTGCTTTTTTAATCAATATTGCTCAATCTGTGACATGAACAATCATTCCACCAAAAATTGCTATTTTAACAAATATTGTTCTGTCTGTGATATGACGAACCACAACACATCTGATTGTTTCTTCAAACAAAAGGGACTGAGAATTCCTCAAACAAGCCCATTTCACCAAGCACATCTGCAAGACCCAAAATCAACAGTCACTCTCATAATAAACTGTTCAAGACTTACAGGTCTGATGATGATTTGAGCAATCTAAATGGGTTAAAAAAACTCAAAGAAATATAAACCATAACTTCAGATAAACTCATCATTTTCATGATTTAAAAAGGAAGTTTGATAAGCAAAAAGGGGTTCAATTTTTGAAGAGAAATAGGGATCAAAGGTTTGAGTACTCTTATGTCTCATCAGTTGATACAGATGTGATGAAACACCCAAGGCATAAACAGAAATTAACCACATCACCCAAATCATAGATTAGAGGAAAGTACCAAAAAGTTACTATCATGGATAGGAACGGCAAACCGAAGAGCATCATGGCTTGGGTTTTACACTCTAATTAGTTCTCTTTATGCTTGCAGGGTCAGTCATACAGGTCCAACAGTTTATGGTATGTGGACAGTGGGTGTTCCCGACACATGACAGGAGATTGTTCCCTCCTTCATGACTTCAAGCATATTCAAGGAACAACTGTGGCATTTGGTGGAGATTCATAAGGTGGCATAATTACTGGTGAAGGGATCTGTGACAAATGGGATGTTGAGCTTTGATAGAGTGAACTACTTTGAACAACTGAATTTCAATCTGCTCAGTGTGTCTCAGATCTGTGACAAGAAATATTCCACTCACTTCACTGACACTCATTGCTACATTCTGAAACCAGGATTTTAAATTCCTGAAGAATGGGTTGTCTTGAAAACCCCAAAGAAGAATAAAACCTATGTCTTAAACCTCAATTCTGCTTTACCAAAAGAAGAAAAATGTCTACTGTCAAAAGCATCTTTTGATGAGTCATAGCTTTTGCACAGACGTTTGGGACACACAAATTTCAAAAACATGAATAGATTTGTCAAGGAAAATCATGTCATTGATTTACCCCAGAAAGAATTTCACTTTATTGACCACTATTCAGCATGTCTCAAAGGAAAACAACATAAATCTTCCCACAAGCCAAAGCTAGTGAACTCAAACGATTCTCCATTGAAGTTACTTCATATGGATCTGTTCGGACCAACTTATGTTATGAGTATTGGAAAGAAGCAGTATTGTTTGGTGATCATAGATGACTTTTCCATATTTACATGGTTCTTCCTCCTACTTTATAAAAATGAAGCGTCCCAATTAATAAAATATTTTATCACTAAAATTGAAAACCAACTTGATCATAAAGTTAAAACAATTAGAAGTGATAATGGGACAGAATTTAAGAATGAAGACATGAGTTTATTTTGTACAACCAAAGGCATTGCTCATTAATTTAGTGCAGCTAGAACTTCTCAACAAAATGGGGTAGCTGAAAGGAGAAATGGAACAGTAATTGAAGCAGCAAGAACCATGCTAGCCGATACTAAACTGCCAATTGCCTTTTGGGCAGAAGCAGTTAACACATCGTGCTTTGTACAAAATAGAACTTTGATTGTAAAAGAAAGCAACAAGACTCCATATGAACTAATCTTTCAAAGAAAACAATTCATTAGATTTTTTAAGTAATTTGATTGTCCTGTCTCAATATTAAACACCCGAGACTATTTGGGAAAATTTTCATCCAAGTCTGATGAAGGATTCATTGTAGGTTATTCTTCTGTATCAAAGGATTATAGAGTGTTTAATCCTAGATTAAACATAATAGATGAATCAATAAATGTTCAATTCAAGGAACATTCTTTTCCCAAATCTACAAATAGTCCTGACTGGTTTGATATTGACTCCTTTACAAAATCATTTGATCAATATCACTTGTCTGATGTAGAAAACCTACAATCAGCTGAATTTTCATCATTAGTAGAAAGAAGGAATGACTTTCCAATGATTCCTCTAACATCTACTAAGCAACTTAATGAAGATGTCCCACTGTAAGCTGATCCTGTCAGACAATCAGTTCAAAATCAAAGTGTTGCAACTGAAGATGGTCCAAGCATACAACCATCTCCTTCAGAAGAACCATCCACTAAAGTCAGAAATCAAGATCATGTTGCATGACCAGTTGAAACTGAAAGAACTTCAAATGATGGAAGTAATCAAAGTGTTGTTGATGCTGAAGCAAGAACTGAAACAGTATTTGATTACTTTCATAACTCCTCTGCAGTACAAGATGAAGTTGCCTCGCACCAAGAGGATCTGAATGTCTCCAATCTTGATGTAACCATTGCTGGTGACTCAATTCCAACCACCAGAATACACTAGAATCATCCAGTAGATAACATCATTGGTGAACTTAATAAGCGGGTGACAAGAAGCAAATCAAGCATAGCAAACATCTATTTGTTCTCCTGCTTTCTTTGTTAAATAGTACCTAAAAATATCAAAGAGGCTCTTCAAGACAATAGTTGGATTGAGGCAATGCAGGAAGAGTTGCTGTAATTCAAGAAATAAGAAGTATGACAACTGGTAGATCTTCCCGAATGACAATACCCTATCGGTACCATGTGGCTATACAGGAACAAAACTGATGACAGGGGTGTGACACACCGTAATTTCAGGTCAACACCATTACGAATTTTGTCGTTATCATTGTTTACATCGTTACCACCTAAAACGTTTACAAGCATTGCCACCGTTATCATTAAATATATTATGTTATATAATACTAACATCATGAATGACTCCATTTTTTAAAATACAAAATGGCGTTTGTAGAGTATTCGGATAAACGGGATTACTTAAGGAATCCTCTTAATTAACATAACTCGCCCATTTACGTCGTTATCAACCGAAACAAATTCGGGAACTCGGGGACTAAGTGCGAGGACCAAAGGTGACAAATTACCAAACTAGGACTGGGTATATAAACCCCTTACCAGCCCTAACTTTCATTTCCACACCCTTTTCTTCATCTCCTTCTTAACTTTCTTCTTCTACACCTCTCTACCACTTCCTAGCACCAAAATCACCTCCTTGGGTCTCGTTTTCATCGGTTAGACTACGCAATAGCTGAGATAGCACGTTTACAGCAGGTAGGCGACCTTGGTCGTCCATTTTATTGCTCGTTCACTTCTACGAATTTAGGGTTTCGGGTGCTCGGGTTCAACCCGAATGCATGAGGTCGTGTGGGTGCGTGTGTTGTCCATCTGTATGTGCATTTTACTTAGACATGTTAGAAAAGTGTTTCTAGAAGTCCTTGATGTGTGAAACCCGTGCACGGAACGGCCGAAGGCTGTTCAACCCCTCCAGCAGTCGCGATCTGTTGTAGTTCACGACTGGGTCAGTTGTGCGACTGAGTCGTGCGACTGGGCGTGTCGTGCGACTGAGTTCATGCGTCTGAGTCTATCGTGCGACTGATTGGTACGACAGGGGTGAGTCGTGTGACTGAGTCTATGCGTATGTGCGTGTCGTACGATTGAATGCATGCGATTGAGTCAATGCGGATGAATATGTGCGACTATGTGTATGGCACGACTGAGGGTCCAGTCGTACGAATGAAGGTTCAGTCGTACGAATGAAGCTGATTCGTACGAATGAAGGTTGAATCGTGCGAATGGTTGTTGAGTCGTGCGAATGGGTGCTGTGTGGTACGACTGAATGCTGAGTCGCACGAATGAGGATTCAATCGTACGAGTGAAGCTGATTCGTACGATTGAAGGCTCATTCGTGCGGATGGAGTGTCCAGTTGTGCGTCTAGTCCTGTTATGTGATTGGAGTCATTGTGAGTGAGTTCTTCTTACGTGCAGTGTGCCTATCGTATGATGATAAGGTAACATCAATAAAGTGTCATTGCTTGACCACAAAGATTAAAGTCAACACTATCAACAAGCACATACTATTTCCATTTAAGATAACCTAACCTTTTACAGTTATCGATAATCCATTTGGGACTACAATTATTTAACAAGAACTATTATATTTTTGTTATAATAATGGTATCCCCGTAGGGATGTCATTAGCAATGACGACTACTCTTAATACTTGAATCTACGTAAGGTCTGATATGTGTATGCCTGCTTGTGTGTGTCACCCATGACCGAACCAATGCGACCCGACCCGACTAAACATTTCTATTAACATTAGACACAACATTAATGCTTAACATAACTGTTAATAGGTGTTTGACTATTCATTGTGAACGACATTTAGGAGGCTTCCATCCTACATACTTACTACATTATCTGTGAGTCTTCACGACTCCTATTTTACTTTCTTTCCTTTTTAGGGGAGAAAACAAGCAAATATTTTTCAAGAATGGTTTTAGTATTATTGATATCGCCTGCTACGTTAGTGCAAACATACATAACCGTCCTTACATTCTCGAACCGTTAGTAACGTGTAGCGAGGTAATTCTGAGTAGTACTACTGGGTTTGACAAACCCCACCCAGGCTAGTCGCGCTAGCTTGATTGGAGGTCAAACGGGTGCATTATTAACCTAACATTTGTCACTGTCTGGTGAGACGTGATGGGGAAACAACAAACATATAGGACATGCAAACAGTCAGCTTCAGTTCAAAACGCTAAGTTACTTGACTATAGGCTTGCTACCTATCGATATGCTTTAATTACTTTACCATTTGAACAGTTACCAATATTTTATCTGTGATTAAACCTGTGAACTCACCAACTTTATGTTGACACACTTTAGCATGTTTTCTCAGGTCACAGGAACGCATAAGCTCATGATGCACGCTTCAGGAATGCACTCAGGACATGCATTCATCAATCTTATTTTCTTGCATTAAACATTTTATTTAGATTTGGCACTTGTAACTTTCATGTAATGGATTCACATTTCCTGTATACGCTTCCGTGCTAATGTTTATTTCGTTTATGTTCCTCTGATTGAAGTCAAATGTTTATTTTTTTAATTCATATAGTGTCGTTTGATATGACTGTGTCTGAGATCCTGGTTTGTCACACGCCTAACGGTAAAACCCCGTTTATGGAAATTAAGGGTGTGACAGATTGGTATTAGAGCCACCGGTTATAGAGAACTAGGATTGCATTTGCATCTAGACTATAGCCTTAGTCACCACACTAATATTGCCCAGACACTTTTACACGATTGCAACTGTTGTACGAACATCCTCCCGGCATACTAACATTACATTACTGAACGGTCATAACATTATCTGTGCTGTCTATGTCACTTGTATCATCCTCGACTAACAGAGGGGCGGAGAAACCCGCTCGCTCACTTCCAACAACTACACTTGTCTCTTCACTCCCGGAGTTGAAGCAACGACAAATTGAACCTAACATTACCACTTTGGAACACGAAAACCTTTCTAACACGCACGACTAGCCTAACGATGACAAACAAAGAGAACAACACCTTACTCTTCCAACTCATTCACACTTGTTTCTATTTCCAACATATCCTATCTCCTTCACTAATCTGAACAATAAATGTGGGACGCACTACGAATTCAAAGTTTATCAGAGGATCGGACTTAGATATATATGGACGCTTAGAGGTCCAAAGGGAAATATTTTAACTCGGATCGCCAGATTATTTTCCATCCAACACATAGATATATTGAATTATGATTGTTCGATTTAAATACGTTGTATTTCCTACAATTTATTTTTAT
This sequence comes from Flaveria floridana, assembly GCA_018326465.1. NCBI lineage: Eukaryota > Viridiplantae > Streptophyta > Magnoliopsida > Asterales > Asteraceae > Flaveria > Flaveria floridana. The sequence continues at coordinate 1,312 of BJCO01763209.1, read as the reverse complement.
CAATGATTATTATTCGATTAGTGACTATTGTGTATTGTGAATTGAAGAATCATGTCTGGAAGAAGACCTGGATGCCCATGTGGACGAGGAAACATCAACATGACTCAAGCTATTTGGATGCCATCATCAATAAGCGTGTTGCTGATGCGCTTGCAGCCTATGAACAGACCCGCAATCAGAACCAGAACAACCGGAATCTGAATCAAGGAGGTCCAACAGTCTGTACCTTCAAGATGTTTATGGATTGTAAGCCTCACTCCTTCAGTGGTTCTAAGGGTGCGGTCACATTACTTCGCTGGCTGGAGAAACTCGAGTCGGTTTTCGCCATGTGCAACTGTCCCGTGGGAAGTCGTGTCATGTATGACTTCGGCACACTGGAAGGACCAGCTCTGACGTGGTGGAACTCACAAGTACAGACCTTAGGACTTGAGGCTGCTAATGGTTTGCCGTGGGATGATTTCAAGATTATGATGAAAGAAGAATATTGCCCCAGAAACGAAGTCCAGAAACTAGAAGCAGAGTTTTGGAATCTTAAAATGACTGGCTCTAAAATTGAGGAATACACGACTCGTTCACATGAGTTGGCTGCTCTATGTCCTCAGATGGTGACCCCGACCTACAAACGGATTGAGAAGTACATTGATGTTCTAGCTCCTCAAATCCAAGCTAGTGTTATGGCTGGTGATCCTGTCACCATTCAGCAGGCTATTCGACTGGCTCATAAGCTCACTGATCAGGCAGTGGCACAGGGTACTTTGCCTAAACGTGGCGCTGCCTCTTGATCATCCGAACACAAAAGGAAATGGGATGGTAACAGCAGTAAGTCCTCAAGCTCCAATAACACCCAGCAACAACAGATCAGAAAGTTTGATTCATCAAGAAGCTTCACCAACAACAATCAGAACAGCAGCAACAACAACAATGGTCAGGGATCGAGCAACTATGCGGGCAAGTATCCGAAGTGCAACCAGTGCAACTTTCACCACCATGGCCAGTGTGATCGCATCCGTTGTGAAAGGTGTGAAAAGATGGATCATGCTGCTAAAGACTGCAGGGGAGAACTGATGACTCAGCAACAACCTCAACAACAACGCCAGGGCGGAGCGACTAGAGGCTGTTATGAGTGTGGTAAGGAGGGCCACTACAGGAAGGATTGCCCACAGCTGAAGGGTGGAAACAAGGGCAATAATGGAGGCAATGCTAAGGGTCGTGCTTTTATGATTGGTTCTGGCGAGGCAAGGAATGATCAGAATGTGGTTACTGGTATGTTTCCCCTGAATGGTTGTTTTGCTTCTATACTGTTTGATACCGG
>BJCO01763172.1:0-13090 GCA_018326465.1 Flaveria floridana | reverse complement strand
CAAGATGTATCACGATATGAAGAAAGATTACTGGTGGCCGGGTATGAAGCGCGACGTAGCAGAGTATGTGAGTAAATGCCTTACCTGTTTACAGGTGAAGGCGGAACACCAGAAGTCGTATGGGAAAATCCAACCGTTGGATATACCCGAGTGGAAGTGGGAGCACATCACTATGGACTTCATTACGAAGCTACCACGCACCCCGAAAGGGTATGACGCTATAGGGTGGTAGTTGATCGTTTAACGAAGAGTGCTCACTTCCTACCGATCCGAGAGATGTATTCTTCTGAGAGACTCGCGGATCTATTCATCAAGGAGATTGTGGCTCGTCATGGTGTGCCGGTGTCTATTGTGTCTGATCACGACACCCGGTTTACATCCAAGTTTTGAAAGAAATTCCATGATACGATGGGGACGAGACTACATATCAGCACGACTTATCACCCTCAAACGGACGGTCAGTCTGAGAGGACGATCTAGACACTCGAGGACATGCTTCGAGCATGCGTGATCGATTTTGAAGGAAGTTGGGATGACCACCTGCCGTTAGCAGAATTCTCGTACAACAACAGTTATCATGCCAGCATTGGTATGCCACCCTTCAAGATGCTATATGGTAGGAGATGTAGGACACTCGTTTGCTGGGGTGATATTGGTCAGAAGAAGTTGGGGAGCATGAAGGCAGCTAAAGATAGACAGAAGTCGTATGTCGATAAGAGGCGTAGACCGATTGAGGTCTAGGTGGGTGATAGGGTTATGTTAAAAGTCTTACCATGGAAGGGTATCATTCAGTTCAGGAAGCGGGGCAAGTTGAGCCCAAGGTACATAGGCCCTTTCCGAATCATTGCTCGAGCAGGAGAGGTGGCCTATAGACTGGAGTTACCGGATGAGTTAAGTGGAATTCACCCGACATTCCATGTATCTCATCTGCGGAAGTGTTTAGCAGACGAGGATATGATTGTACCACTAGAGGACATCGAAGTGGATGAGCGGATCAATTACGTAGAGCAACCAGTGGCAATCATTGATCGTAAGGAGAAGAGGTTAAGGAATAAAGTGGTTCCTCTTTTGCGTGTACAGTGGAAGCACAAAAAGGGATCCGAGTCTACATGGGAGACTGAAGAGGAGATGAGACAGCATTACCCATATCTGTTCGAGGAGTAACAGGTTTCGAGGACGAAACCTATATAAGGGGGGTGGACTTGTAACACCCGGTTACTCTTTTAAAAGTATAAAGAAAAGAATGGAAACAAAGGAAAAGAAAGGAAATGAAAGTCAACCCAAGTTAAGGGGTTAAAAGTGTCCAAAAGGACAAAACTTTGGGAAGTTGGTGAATAAAGCAACATGGCCGCCCATGCCATGTTACTTTTCACCTATCAATCGGATTTTAGAGAGAGAGAGAAAGAGAAGAGCAGAGAATTCTCGGGAATTTTAGAAGAAACAAGGAAGTTCGTAGTTTTTGGTAAGAATTCTTGAGTTTTTGATGTTTTAGATGATTCTAGACTTGGTGATATGCGTATAAATGTGATTGTGTGTTCGGGTGTGTGTGTGTGTTTTAGGTGCTAGAAATGTCTGGGAAACTCAAGAGAAGGGTATAAGCTCGAAAACAGCTAAGGTGAGTTCTAGAACCCCCTTTTTAACATGTTTTAAACAATTTTGGGGTTGGAAAATGCATGTATGTACGTTTTTATAAAGTTGGATTTCACACCCGTAAGTATATTTTGAATGTGAATGTGGGTGGGTGTGATTTGGGTGCATTTGATATTATTATCATGATGTGTGTGTATGTTTTGATGCTTAGAATGATAGAACTAAGCTTAGATGTTGATTTAGAATGAATTGGGACTGATTTATGTTGTTTAAGTGAACATTTGACGCCCAACCGCCTAAACAGTACCCCTAACCGTCTGGAGTTGCCTTAGAAAAAGATAAGTGAGCCCATGCGTCTGAACAGGGCTCAACTGTCTGAACAGGGCCCATACGTCTAGGAATTTCCCAAACGTCTAAGTGTCCCAACCGCCTGAATAGTCCCATGCGTCTAAGGGAAAAATGGCCGAGTAAGTTCAAACGTCTGAATAGTGCCCAATCGCCTAAGTGCCCATGCGTCTAAGTCAGGCCCATGCGCCTGAATAGTACCCAACCGTCTAGATAGTTTGCTCAGGATAACCAAGTATAGGGCCAGACGCCTGAACAGGGCCCATGCGTCTGAACATGGCCCATGCGTCCAAACAGGGCCCATGCGTCTGATACTTAGAATTTTTTCAGGAATTTTATGGGAGTCTGTGCAATTAGGGTTTGTCATGACAGTTGACTAGGGTTATTAAATGCCTGATTCCAAGCATAATTATGATTGTTTTATGATTCCCTGTTAATATTATTAATATTACTATTTTTGTTAACCCTATCATTAATGTTATTAGTAATATTATTGTGTGACTTTACGTGGTATGTTCTTGATCGAGACAGAAATTATTATTATTAATCAAGTGGAAGATTAATGAATAAAGAAAAGTGGAACGTAAATGAATGAACGAAAGTCTTGCAAGCAGATATAAAGAGGTGCACGGCCTTGTTGTCGTTAGCTCAACTGTGATGCGGGTTAGCTACCCCGAAGGATGCACACAGGGTCAATCTTTGAGATTGACAATGAGGTGAGCGACTCTGTGTCGCAAAAGACTCGGAAGACATGCAATCCTTGAGATTGCTAATGAGGTGAGCGACTCTGTGTTGTAAAAGACTCGGATGACGTGCAATTCGTGAGGTTGCTAATGAGGTGAGTGACTCTGTCATGGCAAAAGACTCGGAAAGATAATGATAAAAGTATGAAATGAACGATGATGAATATAATAATGATATTACCTACGTGTACGTATGATGTGTGATCACATATGAAAGTAACGAACGGTTTGAAATGAAAAGTGAAGTATTTTATTTATAAAATTAGAACTCACTCAGCAACGCTGACTTTTATGTGTTTTCCAGTTGGCAGGTAATAGTTGCTGAGGATGGCACGGGGCAGCTACTTAGCATTTTTGGGATGGCATCCACTAGAATAAGAATGACATTTTTATACTGTAATGCAATTACAGTATTTTGTAACTTAAACTGTATTGTATTGCTTTGCAAAAGTTGTCATTTATATATATAAAATGGTTTTAATTAATTTCCGCTGCGATGTTTAAAATAACTGTATGTTTTATGTGCGACGGATGACCAACTGTGAGGTGCTCGGGAACGGGGCCTTACAGTCTGCAAGCTTGATAAGGCTCTCTATGGGCTACACCAAGCACCAAGAAAGTGGTATGAGACTTTATCTCAGTATCTCTGCAAGCATGGATACAGAAGGGGTACTATAGATAGAACTCTCTTCATCAAAGAACAGGGAAATGACTTGCTCCTAGTTCAAGTGTATGTAGATGACATCATCTTTGGTTCAACTAATCCAAGGCTCTGCAAAGACTTTGAGAAGCTGATGAATGATAGATTTGAAATGAGTGCCATGGGGGAACTCAATTTCTTTCTGGGAATTCAAGTGAAGCAAGTTGAAGATGGAATCTTCATAAGTCAGTCAAAGTATGTTCAAGACATACTCAAAAGATTGAACATGACTGATTGTAAGATTGCTAAGACACCCATATCAAGAAACCACTCCATTGGGCCTGATTTTGAGGGGGAGTGTGTGGATGAACACCTTTATAGGGCTATGATTGGCCTCTTATGTGTCTTACAGCTAGCAGACCTGATATCATGTTTGCCACATGTATTTGTGCAAGATATCAAGCAAACCCTAAGATGTCTCACCTCATCACTGTCAAGAGAATTCTAAGATATCTCAAAGGTGCCTCAACACTTGGTCTTTGGTATCCCAAGAATTTTGACTTCAATCTGTATGCATATACATATAGTGATTATGGTGGTTGCAATATGACTGCAAAGTCTACATCTGAGGGATGTCAGTTTCTTGGTGGAAGGGTTGTCTCATGGCAATTCAAGAAACAATCCTGTGTCTCTACATCAACTACTGAAGCAAAATATATTGCTGCTGCAAGCTGCTGTGCTCAAGTACTTTGGATTTAGAATTAGATGCTTGACTATGGTTTTAACTCCAAGGAGACTCCCATTCACATAGACAACAACAGTGCTATCTCTATCACAGAGAATCATGTGCAGTACTCAAGGACAAAACACATAAACATCAGGTATCATTTAATTAAAAATAACTTTGAAAAGGGATTAATTAATCTAGTTAAAGTTAACACAAATGAACAATATGCTGATCTGTTCATAAAAGCCTTTGATAAACAGAGATTTAAGTATCTTGTATCAGCTATTGGGATGGTTAACTTTGAGTAGGTTTTTCTTAAAACTAATTCATTTTATTTCTTAAAATCTGTGTGTCCTAAGTTGTCTACTCTATCACCTTCATAAGCTCATGTTTTCTATGGATAAAAACTTTTTGAAAAGTTTTTCTTAGATTTTTGACAAATCTTGATCCTTCGGAAGATATGATTTTATCTTCGGAAGAAAATATACCTTCAAAACAAATAATTGTCTAAGTAAAATTTGCCTTCGGAAGAAATTTCTGAAATATCTTCCAAAGCTTAAAACTCTCTTAAGAACTTATATGTTTTTAAGGACCATTTTTTTCTTTCGAAGGAAATTAACTCTCAGAAGCTTTGTTCTGTTAAACAAAGCATCCAAGTTTAAAATTCTCTTCCAAAGCAAATTTGTCAAAACTCTTTGAGAAATTCTTCCGAAGTCATTTTGGCTTCGAAAGCTTTTTCATTAAAACTTCTGAAGACAATTTACCTTCGGAACATTTTTGATTTCCAAGAAAACCACTTTTTGAGCAAAAAGCAAACTACTTTTTCAGAGGTGAGACAACCTTCCGGATTTCAAAGTTTATCCTCTTTCATTAACTTTGTCTCAAATCCTTTTCAGACATAAACCCTATCGGTTCCCCCTCTTTTTATCATCTTCATCTTCTGTCCAAACCAAAATTCTAGATTTCTCTCTGAAACCGGCTTCGTTCATCCTTCCTTCACCTTTAAGCTTACTTAAAATGGCCAACCTTGACAGACGAAATGACCCTGAGTTTTCTATGCAGTTATACAGGTAATACAATCAGGTTGCACTTTTAAACTATGAGAAAGATCCACATTTCTCACAGGTATGCCAATTCTTGGCTTTGTCTAACTACTTCACCTCCCTTACCATTGATCCTACTCTTTATGAGGATCATTCGCTTGAGTTCTAGAAGACCTGCTAAGAGGTCATTATGGATGGGGAGAAGGCACTGTCTGTCACAGTGCAGGGGAGAACAGTCTTTATCACTCCGGCCATCATTAACACTCATCTTCAGCTGGATGATGAAGAAGGTGAGGTGTTCTTCCCAAAGGAAGCTGTAAATCATTCCTTTGAGCAGATGGGCTATGAAGGAGATTTCTCTGTAAACACCTTCAGGAAAGGGAAGGTCTCATCTAAGTAGAAGTACCTACTTCATGTGGCCATCCACAGCTTGTCCAACAAGCATGGAGGATGGGACCAGATTCCTAAAGATCTCTCCTTCATAGTACATGGAATGGTTCAGGGGGTCATGTTTAGGTATTCTCAATTTGTCTATACAAATCTGATAGAAAACTTAGACTCCTTAGAGTATTTCATGTTTCCTAAATATGTTTAATACATTCTCAACTATGAACTGGGCTCACAGTTGAGGGAAACAGGTAATATTATTAAATAGGGACATATGAAGCCCGACATCTTTAAAATCTTGAAGAAGCCAATTGTTGGCTTCTCAGGGGTAAAAACAGCCCTTGTCCCAAAAATGTTAGAGCTCATTGCTCAAGGTGACAACCTAGCAACACAAGCTAGTGTTGAACCCACACCTTTTACATCCCAACCACCAAAACAGCCACAAATCACCCTCACCTACCAAAGAAAACACAAACGAACCCCTACACAAGCTATTGAGTATGTGCAGGCCCCTATATACTCACCTATACAGGAGGAAGTGGACACTGGAGCTCCTACTTCCGCTGAGGAGTAAACCACTCCTATTACTTCAAGGATCAGTGCTGAGGTTCGTTATGCTCAGCCTAATGAGCTCACAAGCCCAACAGCCTTAAGCCTTCACTCTGAGTCTCAACACTCAAGTGAACAACCTTTAGGAGACAACTACCATACTCAGCCTTTAGATTTAAACCAACCAATTCCCAACCTTGACTTCTATACTGATGAGGACTTAGATGCTAGTAAGTACCATGGGTCTCCCTACTACACCACTTCTCAAAAGGAGATGAGTGCTCCTGAGTCACCTAGGTCTAGCCCACATCAGTCACCTATCAGTGAGGTGGATACTTCTGAACATGTTCAGGATATCCATATGGAAGAAGCTCTCACTTCAACAAGTGATTACATCATTCAGACCTCAACCATGTCAACTCGCCCATTGATACATCAACTGAAGCTGTCACTAAGCAGAGGAAATCCAGCAGCCAAGAACACCATGCTGGTGATGAGGAAGAGGACCTTGGTCCAATTCTCTCGTCCCCCAGTGATTCTTCTGATTAAGATGAGGGGAATCTGAGACTAAAAGTGCAAAAACTGTCAAAAACATGCACCTATTTAGTCTCCAAGGTTAGTTATCTTGAATCTCAAGTGACTACCTTACAATAAAGGGTCAATGATCAGCAACTTGAGATATCTCATCTCAAGGAAAAACTAGCTGGGAGACCCTTAAGAGGAGTTCAACCAGGAACACAAGAACCTGTGGATGTAATTGACCTAACTCCTAGCTCACCTGTGCAAGAGGGTGATGCTACCAAAAAGGAAGAGGAAGTCATTACAATCACAGAACCTGGGAGTTCCTTAGGGAGTATGGACACTGAGGACTCACCACCCTCAATTGCAGTTATGCATACGCAGCAACTTTCTCAAGTTCACATTGATATGGATAGTATAGACTCAGTCATTAGGAGTCTATTGAAAGGCATCCCAAGAGCTGTATCATCCCCACCAACTTTAAGTCGCATTTTTGGGTGGAGGTATGATACTGCTAGAAGAACTCTTATTCTTCAAAGAGTTCAAGATACGAACAATGCAGAGCTTAGCCTTAGAAGAAGACAAAGGCAATCAGGCAATACCATCAAACAACTGGATGTTGAGGCAGACCCTGAGATTAGCTTCAAAGGGAAAACCTTGACTAAAGTCCCAGTGGTAGAACCTGAGAGCCCTATCTTACCACCAACTGCTGCAAAGGTTCAAACCCTTGATGAGACACCTGCTGGTGAAGGTGCATCTCAACCCATCTTTGGCCAGAGCTTGGAAGCTACACCAAGCAATGAAGGTCAAAGCTCTCTCCACCCTGAGTCATAAAGGTCTGTGAGTGACAAAGGGAAAACAAAATTAACTTCTGAGGAGATTAAGGAGGAGGAGAGAGAGGAAAAGGAATCTAAGGGGAGAAAGTACCTTTACTAGGTCTGCAAGACTCATGGAAAGTGCTATCAGGGCTACCCCTAGACCAAATACTCAGGATGATGAGTTAAGGGCTGTCAGGATCAACTACTTGCAGACCAGGAACTATGATATTGACAATATCATCTCTCTCCCCTTAGATGAGTTAAATGAACTGGCTGACATGGAACTATCAAAAGAGAGAAAAGAAGAAGAGGACGCAGAGCTACTTCTGAAAATCAAAGAAGAAAGAAAAAAGAAGAAACTCTACACGCATATACCCACTCTCTCACCAGTTCAAGAAACTCATGAACAAGAGGATGTGGCTCCACAAGAACCTCAGGTAGACAAAGAGAATGATAGACTCAACATGATCAACTACCTGAGTGCCACATGCCTCTATCAAGCTGATACACTTCTTCCCTTACCCTTTAACTACATTAAGTTTAAGTACCTCAAACAACTTGAACTTGATGTAGCCAAAGAAAGAAAGATCACCAAAAGGAAGTTAAGGGAAGAAGCTGTAAAATCAAGAGCCATCATCCATAAGAACTTGAAAAAGTCTGCTGATAGGCAGAAGATGATAAACTTCTTGAAGCTGTATGGATTGTCTGGAAGGAGACTTGGACCCATGTCTCTATCCACCATGGATGAGCATATTAGGGTAATCAAGTAGAAGATCCAAAGAGGTGAACTTGTTGACTTACACTCCCCACCAAGTCAGGTCCCTCAGGAAGCGGAGGTTAAGGTTGAAACACCTAAGACAACACAACCTGAATCTCCTGCTGAACCTTAGCAAACTTCCACTTCTGATCCACAGCAGGAATCTGTCCCCTCTTAATCTGAACCTGTGAGAGTGGAAGACCCAACTGAGAAAGATAAAGAAGATCAATTAGGTGCTGCAGGCCGGACTTATCAATTAAAAAGTTCAAAGAGTAGGGAAAGGATGGTTTCCAAACCAAAGTCAAAGAAGAAGAAGAAGGAAACATCCACCTCTAAACCTCAGGATGAGCAAAACATCCTGAGGATGTGCAATAAGAGGATGCTCCACCAACTCCAATTCAAGCAGCTCCTCTGGCATCAGGAAGACCCATCTTAACTTGGACATACACCATAAATCCAGAAAGATGGCATGTCATAAGAGATCAAGGTGTTGAACATGTCTACATATGACAGGATATGTTTAATCTACCTCTACATGATCTCTTTGACATAAGAAGATACTATGAGAGTCTGAGTGATCCTGATCATCTCATGAAGAAAAGGATGGTCATCATCATAATGAGGACTGTCAACATCTGAAGTCTTCAAGTGTTTTGGTAGCATCAGCCTAGGGGGAGTTTGTAAGGTTATTAGTAAGGCTGATACAATCCAAACACCCAAAGTCTCTCCTGCATGCATGCATAAGTGTACTGAAGTGGAATGCTTCGGAAGTTTCACACTGACTTAGAAATAATTCTAAGTATGGTATCTTCCGAAGCCAAGACCAATATCTTTCGAAGCCAAAATATGAAGTCTTCCGAATCTTCAAGGACAAAGTCTTACGAAGCCAACCATTGAAGACAGATTTATTCCGAAGACTTTTATATTACATGCTTTATCTGATGTACTTTTTACCTAAAGCTGAACCAGTTTCCGCTGTCACTCTGATAAGTGACCAACCTTTCATGTGTTGATGAAAAGGTCCATGCTTTTGGTAAACTGTACATTGAGGTCTTGAGTCTGTAAGTTTTCACTTTATGTACTTTATCCTTGTTGTAATATATTAGGATGTGAGCTATGGTATGTCATAGTCACTAGTCAAAAGGCAATCTGTCTTTTGACTATACCTGGATTTTATTGTCTAGTTCATGTATCCAGCTGGCCTTCAAAGTATGGCCGGCTGTAGGTTGTAGTATAAGTATTTTCTGATCCTTGTAACTTAGTAAGTTAAGTAGAACTTTGTAAACCATTTGTAAGAAACTAGAGATCAATATACATCAACCTTGAAAACCAAATACTTGTGTGTTGTTCTAGTTTCTGTCTCATTTACACTTGTGTTTCTTAGTTCTCTAAACTGAGTTTACCAGTTCCCCATTTGAATTGTTAAGTGTTATTTTACACTCTCCTCTTTGTGTTGTAAAGTGCATAAACCCTTCACCCGGTCCTGCAAAACCGTCTTGTCCACGTAGCAAAAAACACTTTGGAAAACACAACAAAAGAAGGTGATTTTGATGATGATTGAGCTTCCAACGATCTTCCGTACTTTACAAATACCAAAACATTGTCCTTTAATACTTTGAGAGACCAAACAAGGTAGCACAACATAAGCTATTTATAATAAATTTTCAACAGTGTTTATTTACTATTTTTAAAATCACCATGTCATTGGTATAGATAACAAAAATTTATGACTGATTTGAAGGAATTTTCAATAGTGTTCCGCAAAAGTTCACCATGTAAATTGGTAATTATTTGATAAAAAAGCGTGCTTAACTGGGTTTTTTTTGGAAGTCCACAATTTTCAGTGGATTTCCATCAGAAACCACTACTGGACAACTCGTCATAAATCAAACCTAAAACGCCACTGCGATGGATCATTTGCTACTTATGGATTCAACCATCGATAAATTCATGACATTTATGAACAGATGAGCTTAGTTTTATTAAAAGGAATATCTTAAAAGTTCTTTAGTACCAACTTCTGTTGGAGTTCTGTTGTAAAATTTTCGACGACGATGTCCCAGGAAATTTCCATCGGTGATAGAATTGTTTTCATGTAGTGAACGTTGTAGATTTAAGTCATACTCGAACATTTTTAAATTGAAAAAAAGACAACAATATTTACCAAACATTACTATATAAAAAGTATAAAACTTTCTAATTTAACCACACAATAAAATCAATAACTCTGACAAGGTCACTTGAAATCAAATTGTTTTCTATTTGACATTATTTTCTATTCGACATTGTCTAAATGATCAGACTTTATGATCAAACATAAAGTTATACGTTTTAACTATTAATAATATAAACTTTTCCTCCATTTCATCATTGCACAAATAAAGAAGAAAATCTTCACTTGGTAACCTTTCATTTGGAGAAAGAGGATATATCGCATTTGATTAGAAAATTCATTATTAAAGAAACACACAAACTTGGTGGAGATTCTGAATAGTAGGAGATCAATAATCCACATAAACAAAGAGATAATATCACGCATGGTGTGTGTACAATCTACACTAATGCGCCCTTAAAATCAAAATACATAAGTGTTGGACCCACATCTTCAAACTTTATATATATGTGTGCATATTTATGTTCTTCTGATCAGTCTTCTATTTATCAATCATATCCGGTCTAAACAAACCAAAAATGTCAAGAAAGCTCCTACTTCAAGTTTATTTAAACCAACAAATTGCGGCGCCGGTGACAACAACTCTGCCTCCACCGCCATCAAGCCCATCTTCGGGTCATAACAACTTCGACTCGAATGTGGTAATGGTTCTATCAGTGCTTGTGTGTGCGCTAGTTTGTTCCTTAGGGTTGCATTCCATCGTCAGATGTGTGCTGAGATGTATGAGTTTACACGGGTCAGACATCAGCGCTAGCTCAGCAAGCAGCTCAGCAAAGTTATCGAAAACAGGAATCAAGAAAAAGGCGTTAAAGGCTTTCCCAGTAGTTAACTATTGGAATGGGTTGCAACTACCAGGATTAGGGAAGGAATGTGTCATATGCTTAGGGGATTTCGCTAAAGGCGAGCGTGTTAAGATACTAACTAAATGCAACCACGGGTTTCATGCTCGTTGCGTCGATAAATGGCTCCGTTCGCATTCTTCGTGTCCAACTTGTAGGCAGTCGTTACAAGACACATGCCAAAAGATTCTCACAGGTGGAAATTATAGCAGTACTACTGCATTTTCACAACCTCAAGATCATCAAGGTCCAAGCAATGCAACTTTTATAAGCATATCGCCTTTACAACACGAAGGTGTCTTGCACAATTACGAGTCATAACATGTTTGTTTTTTAGATCTATGAATCGAATCATGTATATACAAAGATAGTTGTATGTTTCTAATTGTTTTGTATAGTAGGTATATTTTGTCCAGTTAAATTAAACCACAAATATTGGTATGTTTCATATCAGGTTATTTTGAAAACATGTTACTAAAATCCATATTTCTAACTAATAATTATATTAAAGTGAGGAACAACAGAATATAGATCACACAATATTGTCTAACAATTAAGGTTTAACGCAATTAAATTAAATTTGACTTAAAATCGGACCGGACATACTACTTGTCTACTTGTTGGACACATTAAATTAGAATTACTTAATATGAAAAAAGCAATGAGGAATAGTACTATTCATTGAATAGTGCTTTCTCCTCTCCATCGTCACCCTCTCCTTCCATCGGCCCCCCGCGACCTCCTGCACACCGCCGCCCTCATCTATCGCCCTCCCCCCATCACCTCCAACACCATCGGCCTCACTGCTCACCATCAGACATCACTGCTCCACCTCCTGCCACCTCCGCTCCCGCTGCCCGCCCCCCCTTACGAACCCTAAAACTCAAATTGGGGGTGGTGGATTTGTTGGTGGAGGCGGAGGTTGACGGTGGTAGCTGCGTTGGTGGAGGCGGAGGTCGGTGGTGGTGGCTGCGTTGGTGGAGTCGTGCTCGATTCATTGCTAGGGCTCGAATACTATTCAAGTTGGGAGGTTAGGGCGTCGATTGAAACCAAGGTTAACGCAATGGTATCGGTGGCTACCACCACACCAACAACACCGTCACACCATCGCCACATCAACTGCACCACACCATCATCGGCTTCCACTCGCAAGGTCCCCTCTTTCCCCTCTATCTATACATACACATCTCTGTATCTATCTATCTATCTATCTATACACAATTACTTTTGTGCACACGCATCGGTTAATTCCATCGAATACTTTGATTTCGGTTGATTTTGTTCGTATGTGATCGGACCTTCTCACTGAAAATAAACATCAACCACCCACCAGACCTTCTCACCCCTTTCGGTTGCTCGATTCGGGCCGGGTCATGTCCAGTTTCCTGACCCGGAGAACTTTAGAGACATGATTGATAGAGCTGAAGGGCTTCTGTATACGATTGCTGATGCTGTTGTTGCTGCTAATCCTGACGCTGGTGTCACTACGAAACAGAGTAATGATTGGCTATCTTGGATCACCAATTACATGGAAACTGTTCTTAAGGTTTGCAGTTTTCTCATTGTTGTTATCATTAGCATTGTTTTGTGTTTTAATGCTGGTGTGATTATAGTTGTTGTTGTTGTTGTTGTTGTTATTGTTGTTGTTAGGTGTTTCAATTTGGGTAAGCATAAAGACTGTATGTATGTATGATTGTAATGTTTATAGGAATAGATGACGGTATTCGAGCGAAATGTATTCATATATTATAACTATTTGTTCTGGGTGTAAGATTAAACCTTTTGGCCAGGAAAACTTCACCCAATAGTAAACCAAATTTCTCAAGTGACATAAGCCAGACAAAAACCTTTTTTAGTGATTTTATTAAAACACTTAAAAAACTTGGATATAATTTTTTAAAGTTAACCCGTCTTGGCTAGCCAAAAGTTGAAGTAATAGGCTATACTTTGTCTATCTTGT